>ML675643.1:941242-1174242 GCA_007922155.1 Mesoclemmys tuberculata
ACATTCCCAACTCTACTTCCCTCAGACATTCCTTATTAAATCCTACACGCACCAACCCCTCATACACAAGCCACATTCCCAACTCTACTTCCCTCAGACATTCCTTATTAAATCCTACACACACCAACCCCTCATACACAAGCCACATACCCAACTCTACTTCCCTCAGACATTCCTTATTAAATCCTACACACACCAACCCCTCATAGACAAGTCAGATCCCCAAAACTTTGCTTCCTTAAAACATTCCAAAAATCCTTCAAGTGCAAACACTAGCATCAACACAATCACAACTCTTCCCATGCCCAACACAATCACTCTTCCCATGCCCAACCCAGAGGAAAAACCTCAGTGCCAGTCTCAGTAGGGTAAAGCTCATACCAGACAGAGAAAGAGCACTATCTGTGGGCAAAAAGGATTATTCCAGTATCACACACGTTATTATATATGCGCAGCCCAGGACAGCACGAACACCTTGCTTCTCACCCTTGCTCCACAACCACCATGAGTTACGGCCCGGTGAGGCTAGCCATGGACTGTTTGCGGCTAGGAGTTACAAGTGTCAGCTGGGGTGCCTGGTGGGGAATACAAGTGGATTTCAGCTTATTTTTAATCTGTGGGTTAGTTAGCTTGGAGCAGTGATAATACATTCACACAAAATCCCCCAAAACATTCCCCAATTTAAACCCCAAATGTAACCAGGTTATATTTAGCACATGTAGATGTTATCTCCAGAGTGATAGATAACAGATCTGCAACTTGTTTTCTTGAGGCAGAAGATTAAGTGTGAGATAACAGCCCGATGTTCCATCAGCTCGACCGATTTACAGTTCATCCAGACCATAAGCAGCCATAATCAGAGCTCACCGCAACCAGTTACAACGGTTGAACACCCCCTGCCACCCCCTTCGGATATGCTAAGGTGTGCGGCCTTGCAATCCAGGGTAACCAGGTGAACAAAAAGAATCAGTAAAAGAAAAATCCAAAAGCAGAAAAAAAATCTGCAAAAAGAGAAAAAAGAACAAGAAAACCAAACTGCAGGCTCCCTTGGTGATCAGGCAAGGGGGTTTAGCACACTTCCTTCTGAAGAGTGGGGAGGTGCCCAGGACTGGCCAGGACCCTGGGCGAAATGACAGGCTAGTAACCTATCATCACTCCAACATGTCCGAACCGGAACCCTGGCTTTATGGCTGAGACCCCAGAAAATTAGCATATCACCCGTTGGCATGGAAACTCACTGACCTTGGTCAGTAAAGTTTTCTCATGAGCTCTGCAGCTGGTAGCTATAATTTATCTTATCACCTTCCCCAGGGTTGTTTCAAACCAGTTTGGGACACTGGGAGTGAGTCTCTTAGAAAACTGCTATTGTCTGCAGTTTTTGACTCCAGAGGATAACACCACCTATTGATTGATTTATTTATCGAATTGGAGGCTTAACAAGCTGCATTCCATCCCAGGCTGGAGTTTGGCCATCGCAAAAAGCAAGTGGAAAAATCCACTTCTAACAGTTACAAGAGGCTTCACCCAATGGTGCCTGCTGTGGGCGTGCTCTTAATGGAGGTGGAGCCTAAAAAGGCACAGCACAGCTCAGTCAGGGTAGTCGGTGCAAGGAAACAGACCTGCCCTCATAGCTTCTGCAGGAATCCAATAGGAGCCCCACGCTGCCCTGGAGTGGACCTCAGCTCAGAGCCGCAAGCCACTGTAAACAGAGACAGCAGCACATCTGCTGGTGAGCGAGGAAGGTAACCTCCTGGGATTGTTTGGGGTAGGGACGTGTTGCGAGCAGTTAGCCAGACCTTCACCAGGCCTGGAGAGTCAGGGATGTGGTAGGAAGTACCCTAGGAGTACACTGAGTGATAGCCTGCCCCAGGTCGTACAACTGAACTGCCTGCTCTCGAGCTCTGGATTGTAACCCGGAGGAGCAGGAGGGCCTGGGTTCCCCTACCGCCGATCCTTGGGCTTGAAACCACTAGGCACTGCCAACAGGCCCCAGGCTTGTACCCCCTACATGGTATAGCTAGCCAGTGATCTGACCACTAGACACTGTGGTCTAGGGACCTGTCTCCCATCACAGCAACACAACTGATTTTTGGAGTTAGTCCTTGCAAGATGCAAATCTTCGTGCTTTTTCAGATAATAAACTTGTTACAAAGCAGCTCCCCAGATCTCAGTGTCACTCTTTTCCAGTCCAGATTAAAGCTTTGTGACTCAGGCCCATCTCTAGCTGCAAGCAAATGGAAGCCCATGATGTAGTTCTAAAGCTAATTTTGGCATTGCATTTCTCTGTTGCTCAAAGGGTTGAATGAACTCCTAGCTAGTTCTTTCACTTGTTTGTATATGGTTTCTAGGTCCACTTTCCTGATAGCACTTTGGGTGGGTATGAAACTGCTTCAGGAGTTAGTCCAGGGTCATGCCTCTGTTAGCTTCTTCTGTCCAACAGTATTTGTTTATTTTTGAACATTAGGCAGTTGATATCTGGATATATGACAGGAAAACATAATATGGGGGGAGGGGGAATCTCTTTAGATCCAAGTGGTGCAGTAGTTAAAAAGATTATTTCTTCATTTGACGTCAAAATGCATATTTGACCTTTGTGTGGTATACAAAAATATAGCTCATACTTAAGTGATGAGAAGCTCTGGGTTTATGTCCTAATAAAGGGAAGTGCTACAAAAGAGTCAGCCTCATCTTTTATATCAAGTACATTAAGTCCATCTATCTTTAAAGAATATCACAGACTAACCAAATTAAGCTGTTTGTTTATCTAAATTAGACCTCAATTCCCTCCCATGTAAAAAACAATCTATAGTACTGTATAGTGTGTCTAAGGATTTGTAACCAAACCCCGGGTATGTTGTGGGTGGAGAAGAAGAGATCAAAATCTTTGCAGTAATATAAATACAGTGGATAATTATCTTAATACATTATCCAGCAGTAATGAGCACAATAAATCAGAAGTGTGTTTTATAGGTCTGTATTTATACTGACTGGCTAAAGATTGTTGATTAAGCTAAGTGCATATCTTGGTTAGATGGATGTTGTTTTTCTCAAGAAGGGGAGATCTCTAGCAAATGAATGGCTGTTCTTATAAGGCTGCTTATAAACTCTGTTCCACTGCTGTTCTACAATCTCTTTTAGCATGACCCCTTCAAACCTGTACTGCACCTGGATTACTCTTTCAGGGGGCTGTGTGTTCATGATAAATTTAATTTTTAATCCTACCTCACTGAAGGAATTCAAGCATCAAGTAAGGAAACTGTGGCTGTAGGAAGGTGATAAAACAAAGGTGTCAGCTTATTGTACTTCTTGAAGCACTTCATAATTTAGAGCCAAATTCTCCCTTTGCTCTTGCTGCTGCTACCCTGGATGAAGTTCCTGGGTTGGCTCTTGTGTGATAATGGGAGAATTTGGCCCTTTGGTGGAACTGGCACACTTGAATGGCAGCTACTCTAAAAAAACGTGTTAAATAGATAGGCTTAATCTCAAGACCTCTCTTTTGTGGTTGGCTCCATCCTTAGGTATGCATTTGAAAGGTAAATTGGAATGTGGCTCTGTGTGCCTGTTACTTCATGCTGAAAGCAGAATCTTTAGTCATTTCTAAGTATTGGTGAGAAACATCAGTGTGAATTTGACACGGGAGCAGGACTACATCTTTCAGATGCTGTCAAACCAAATTTGTAAAGTCTTGAAAAAACACACCTTTCAGGGCCTGACCGATCACAACTAACATGATCATCCAATTATTAATGATTATCTTAGGACCTTCCCATTGGCAGACCAGTATGTGAGGATATCATTGTTTGTCTCTCTCTCTCTAATGTTGTCACCTCTTGTAAAAATTACTCTGCCTAGAAATGCTGTACACTTTCTGCTCACTATTGTCCTCACTTCAAGGAATTCTGATAGTAGAGTCCAGATTTGCATTTGGTGCTCCATTTTTCGTGAGACTTTCCCTGTTTGAAGCATGGGAACAATAGTGGTGGAGTGAGCAATTTGAAATTTGTATACACACTGACTCTACATCTACAACCTACCCATAACCTCTCAAAACAGGCATGCATTACACACAGTAAGACCACAAAAGGCCTGTTGTGAGTGGTGCTGAGCACCTGTGATTTCTTCCAGTTCAATAGCTCTAACTATAACAGGTGTGTTTAGACAGATAGCTGTCAATGTCACAGTACAGTGTTGTGATGGAGAACAAAAGCAATGTCCTCAGGAAGTTAAATTTTTACGATATGCTGTACTTGGGATTCACTTCAATCTAGAGGACCCACCTTGCAATATAGCTAAATCATCAGTATTTCTACTGCTAATCTCACATCTAGCCAGCAGACTGATGGAAAGAATTCACCCTAACTTCATCTGAATGAGTGCTTCTAGCTAAGAGTTTCTTTCTGCTAACATGTCTGGAAAATTGACCATAGTCCTGACTAGGTTTAATTAAAAAATGCAGTACACAAGCCTTTGTGATGTTTGCTTGTATTATACATTAATTCATCCAGTTAAATTTTTTTATAAAATGTGTGATAGCAGAAAAATTCCCCCCCTCATTCTGTTAAAATACCTGTAAAGTCACCAATATAAAACAGCCAGATTGTGATCTGAATTATCAGTTAAACTTCTCCAATAGAGTTCTGCCAGATTTTTGCCACTAGAAAGGAGGTCAGAAGCTAACTTTGTTTATTTCTGCTCAATGCAGACACAGAAAAGCAACAGTCTCTTTGATTCCCCTGCCATTTTTTGTGCTGTGTAGGATCATATTAATTTTAGCCAGTGCTGAAAGAGTTAATCCTCCTGATAGAGATGTGAAAACCAAGAACCATTTTAAATCTCAATACCACATACTGCCTTAGGGATCACAGAGTGCTAAAACCTAAGATAAAAAGCCCTGACACAGATTATTGACAGTTTACCTTTTAATGAGCAGCTTGGATTGATTTTATTTCCCTCCTGGATTGTTGGCTTTGCCCTGTTTCCACCCGTGATGTCATGATTAACAAAACACACACGTGCGCGCATACACGTGTGCGCACACACAAATTGAAGCTTCATAGATGAATAATTGCAAAGCTATGAAAACTAGCCTAGGCATTAAAAAGAAACCTATGCCAGATCCTCTTGACCTTAAGGACCGGTTGACCTACTGATTTCAATGGTTTGATACTACTTCTTGTAAAGGAACGGGGCCTTGTCTTAAAAAGAGAGCAGAGGTTGGTTCTTCATTTGTCCCCAGACCCTGCCGATTAATTTCATTTGACGACCTCTACTTCTTGTGTTATGGAGTAAATAAAATTTCCTTATTTACTTTCTCTACACTACTCATGATTTTATAGGCCTCTATCATATTCGCCCTCAGTCGTTTCTTTTCCAAGCTGAAAATTCCCAATTTTATTAATCTCTCTTCATCTGGAAGATTTTCTATGCCTCTCTGATCATTTAAGTTTGCCTTTTCTGTACCTTTTCCAATTCAAATATACCTTTTTTGAGATGGGGAGACCAGATCTGCATGCAATATTCAAGAAGTGGGCATACCATGAATTTATAAAGAGGCAATACAATATTTTCTGTCTTATTTTCTATTCCTTTCCTAATGATTCCCAACATTCTGTTAGCTTTTTTGAATGCTGCTGCACATTGAGGGGATGTTTAAGAGAACTATCCACAATGACTCCAAGATCTCTTTCTTGAGTGGTAAGAGCTAATTTAGATCCCAGCGTTTCATATGTATAATTGGGATTATGTTTTCCAATGTGCATTACTTTGCATTTATCAACACTGAATTTCATCTGCCGTTTTGGTGCCAGTCACCCAGTTTTGTGAGATCCTGTTGTAACTCTCACAGTCTTTTTTGGATTTAACTATCTTGAGTAGTTTTGTATCATCTGCAAATTTGCCACCTCACTGTTTACCCCTTTTTCCTGATCATTTAGGAATATGTTGAAAAGTACTGGTCCTAGTCCAGACCTCTGGGGGAAACCACTATTTCCCTCTTTCTGTTCTGAAAACTATTTATTTCCACCCTTTGTTTCCTAACTTTTAACCAATTACTGATCCAGGAGAGAGCCTGCCCTCTTATCCCATGACAACTTACTTTGCTTAAGAGCCTTTGGTGAGGGACCTTGTCAAAGGCTTTCTGAAAATCTAAGTACACTATATCCACTGGATCACCCTTATCCACGATTGTTGATTTCCTCAAAGAATTCTAGTGGATTGGTGAGGCATGATTTCCCTTTACAAAAACCACGTTGACTCTTCCCCAACAAATCGTATTCATCTAGGTGTCTGATAATTGTGTTCTTTACTATACAGTAAAGAAAGTACTATACTGTACTTTACAACCAATTTGCCTTGTACTGAATTTAAACTTATCAGCCTGTAATTTCCAGGGTCACCTCTGGAGCCTTTTAAAAAAATTGGCATCACATTAACTGTCCTCCAATCATGTGATACAGAAGCTGCTTTGAATGATAGGTTACATACCACAGATAGTAGTTCTAAAATTTCACATTTGAGTTTCTTCAGAACTCTTAGGTGGATGCCATTTGGTTCTGGTGTCTTATTATGGTTTAATTTATCAATTTGTTCCAGAACCTCCTCTAAGGACCCCTCAATCTGGGACAGTTCCTCAGATTTGTCACCTAAAAAGAATGGCTCAGGATGGGAATCTCCATCATGTCCTCAGCCATGAAGACTGATGCAAAAGAATTCATTTAGTTCCTCCGCAATAGCCTTATCTTCCTTGAGTGCTCCTTTAGCATCTCAATCATCCAGTGGCCCCAATGGTTATTTAGCAGACTTCCTGTTTCTGATGTACTTAAAAATGTGTTTGCTGTTACTTTTTGAGAGAGATGTCATAAGAAGTCCAGGTCAATAGAAAACACTCTTGGAGATTTCAGATGTATTTTCCATTGTTTTTGTTGAAATAACCCTTCCAACCCAGCAATAAAATAATGGAACAAAGACCTTCCTAGTCTCTGACTATATTCCTTTCATGCAGTGTAAATCTTAAACTTCAAAAGGCAGAGAAATATCTATAAACACAAAAAACTATCATCCAGAGAGCTTTTATATCACCTGGTCTATTCAGGTTCTATCTACTAGAGCTGTCTGGAAAATGGAACTCCATTCTCTGGAAACATTCGATGTTTTTTGGAAACTTTTTTCTACTCTGAATCAGGATGGTGAGAAGATTTCCAGTGACATTCCATCTTGGGAAAGCAGAAACAGAATTACTCATCTCGTCTGTTTCCTGCCTGGAAAATTCTTCTTAATTTCACTTTCTCCCTGCCAGCAGAAAGTGAAGTTGGAAAGAGTCTTCCAAGCAGGCAGCCATCGTTTCCATGTTTCCAGTGCCAGAAAATTTTGTGTTTTTTCCAAAAATTTAAATTTTCCCATGGAAAATTTTGGTTTTTGTGAAGAAAGTGTTTTCCTGTGGAATATTTCTGACCGGCTCAATTTGCACAGCACCTATCTTTATGGTATGAGAAGTGTCTTTCTTCAGGGTTTCCTTTAGTGTCTTCTTTCAGTGGGCTAATTGTTACTCAACATGGGAAGCGGGGGGGAGGGGGGGAGGAGGAGAGTGAGGGCTTCAATCCCAGCAGTTGCTCAGTGGTGGTCCCATTATTATTTACTTACCACATTATATTATAGTACAGCCTAGGAGCACAATCATGGATTAGGACCATTGTGCTAGGTGCTGTTCAAACACACAACAAAACCAACAGGCATAGCCCCATTGAGTCAGAGGTAGGTACGCAGGTTTACCCAAGGTCAGGTTCTGGCCTGAATATGCTGTCTGGAAGTACTTAGAGAAGTTGCTGGTAGTCCTCTAAAAGGCAGTGGGTCAGTGGGAGCTGAATGACAGCACTGCCTACTGCGCTTGGGCCGTTCCACAGCTATGAGCGCTGTGTTCGAAATGGACAGGTGGAAGGCTGGAGAGTGTGAGCTGAGTGGCTCTAGGTTAAACCGGGCGGGGAGGTGATGGTGTTGCAAGGGAGGCAAGATGCGTTTGGGGGTGAGGCTAGAGCTCAAATTACTGTTGGAGCTAAGAAAAGAAGCAAAGAATGGGGTTGGAGCGTGTAGGAAAGGAGGAGTGCAGGAAGGGAACGGGGAGAGATGAAATTATTTTTGTGCCATGATAGAATGGGGTGGGGGACTGATTCCATTTTCATTGGTTGTAGACGAAGCTGCTTATGAACACTGCATGCGTGTTTGGGGGGGACTACACACTACCACACTACAGATTGCACCAAACAGAAGTCGTGTTGCCAAACAAACCAAATCCTCAGGCACGGATTATTTTTATTCTCCATTCTTTGAGAATACCTGTGAATTCCCCTTCATCAGCTTTATTCCCCCGCCCAGCCATCGCTGCAAATTGCCCACCTTGGGGCCAGCATCTCTGAGGTGGCTCCAGCTGAGTTCTTTTGGAACTCTGGCAGCGCACCACCTTGCAGGAACATGCCCTGTTTTGTGGGCTGGTCAAATGACGTTGCCCAGGTATCTTTGTATCAGCCAGCCCAGTCTTGTTGTTTCAGCTTCTAAAAAGCCAAATTTTTCCATGAAAAGAGTCAGACTCAGCTGTACCTTACTGGCTCGTTTTAGAGAATCCCCCACAGTTGAGACCTACAAGTTCCCTGCTGGAGTTTAACCCAAAGAACCCATGCCTCTGTTGGGGTGGGAATTTATTCTTGGGGAACTCCTCGCGTGAGATACGGCAAGTTTGTGGGAATTGTTCCAGGGTTCAGTGAGTGACTTGTTTGTCCACCCATAAGCAATCGGAGCCAATATAATATAGCTCTTCCATAAGCTGCATGTTCATTTAGTTGGGGAGCAAATATGTATTTTTAATAAACAAGTAAAATATCACTTGCTTTTTCAGTAATCATGGAAAAGGGGTAGGGGAGTAGATTTTTCTGCCTGATATTGGTAAATTTTGATGACATTTGTGAGTCTGGAATACAAATACGCTCAGTGAATGCACTGAGTACAAACAATTGGTTCATGCAGCTTCAGTTATTCCAGCAAAGAATAACTAAGTTTATTTGTGTACCCTCTCAAACATTAAACTACCTTTACATAGCTATCACTAACACCCTCTTTCAAAAGCTCTTTTGAAGCAAAATATGTTGAATAACTATGGGCTTTTCTTGGCACTTTTAATTCCAGTGTAAAATTCAGTTCTTTAAAATGGCTCATACCTATCAAAGCGGGAGATGCAAAATGTATTTATGGCTGCTGTAACTTCAAATCACCACCAGGATCTGGGCATGAGTATGTCTTCACATGTCCATGGTTATTAGCTGCATGTTGTGATTAATTTAACTGATCATGGCATGTTATATATATGCCTCACAAATGCAGCTAACTGCCAGTTATTGAGGAGTGAAAAATTAACTCTTGGAAGAAAAGTCACTAGAGTCTCCACTTCTCTTGACAGCTCTGTTTTTGCATTCTAATGATAGTTAAAATAACGGACAATCATAATTCTCAAGATTGTGTGAGGACATATTTATAGGCTTTCTTTTTTGGGGCACTCAGACATAGTCTGCATGCTTACATGTGTGCAGTGGAGAACTGACCCTTATTTTGTAGAGTGTGAATCACTGCTTAGGAAACACTCAGTAATATTTAATGCCTTCTATCCAAAGATCTCAAAGAGATTTACAAGAATCAGTGAATTTGGCCTGTGAGGTAGGTAATTATAAAGATACATATTTAGAGAGAGGAAAGCCAAGTCAGACAGGTTAAGTGACATGACCAAGGTCACACAGGCAGGCTGTGGCAGAGCTGAGACTAGAACCCCTCTCCAGTGCCTTAACAAACAAGACCAATATCCTTTCTTCACCGTGGTTGTGACTCACGTAGCACCACTAAGGCAAATTAGAAATATTGATGATGTGGTTTTCTCTCCCCACCACCTTCATTTCTTGAAAATATGATCATATTTGTATGATGGATGGGCTAAGTAGTTAGAGTAGGCTATAATAGACTTTAACCTCTGCTTAAAATTTGAACCAATACAAATACAACCTATTTTGGGAAGGGGAGAAGGGTTTCTCAAAAGTTGTTACATTAAAAAAAAGAAAAAGTATGCAGGCTTCAATATTTTCTGGTTCTAAAATAACCCCGAAGCTGCTGATTTTCTTTTTACCATGATATCTATAGTGAACTGCCAGTTGATAATGGTTTACAAGACTGAGTTCTTTGGGGCAAGGGACTGTCTCTTACTATATATTGGTACAGCATCTTGCACAACAGGGCCCTGATCTGGCTAGAGCTTCTATACGCTATCACAATAAAAATGCATGTCTGTATTTGTAGTCTGCCCACAGGTGAGGTGAGGAGGATTTGAAACTTCATGAGAGGCTGATCTCTCAATCTTTCTGTGCAAGTGTGGTCTGATAACATCTGAGCTTTTGCCCTTTTTTCCCCCTGAACTTTAGGCTTGCCTATTGCTGACCTAATACTTGGCATCTCTGTAGTACTTAGTGTTATGTGGTAATGCAGTTTCTAGCAACAAAATTTGGACCAAAGAGGTCCATTTAAACTAGCTTGGTATCTCAAAGGAATGAGAAAAGGAGAACTGCTGTATTGGAACAGACTGCCTATTCTGAGATCCTGTCTCCAGTGCTGGCTAATGCCAGGTGCTTCAGAATAAAACATAAAACTCTTAGAATTGTACAATAGCATGTAGGAAATTTCTTCCTGCTCTTACCTGGTGATCCGTTTAATATATGCCTTCAAGCATGAAGACTGATAGCCCTTATTTTCTGACCGGCAGAATTGTGCAGACAACAGGATATTCCCCGCCCCCCCACGCCCCAAAGGGAACTTTCTCCTATTTGTCAAAACCTAAGGTAATCCTAAAGGCAAGCAGGAACTCACAATCAGAAAATCATACCATTCTCTAATGCTTCCAGACAGTCTTGAAAGTGAGTCCATAAAGGCAGAAAATGCAGTTTTGAATTTGCACTAATGTGATATGAAATACTTACGATATTAACAAATATTGTATTATCAGAGAAGGATTTGTTTTCACTAGGAATGAAGAAGCTGCTAATATGATTTGTTTTCATACATTGCCAATTAAATGCGTGTTGATGTGATATGATGGCGATATGAAATGACAGAAAATTGCTAATTTCATAGAAAGCTGCTAATGCAAGATGATGAACCTTGTGCAAACATCGGGTGAGCCGCACCTTCCTCTCAGTTTGAAAGTCTCCTTTACCTTTTTGCAGGGGAGGGAGAAGGATGGAATTTAAAACATAGCATGAACAAAACAAAAAGGAAAAAAAGGGAATATTGTAGTTGCTCCAGTGTTGCATAAACCAACTGGTAGTGCTCCAGGTTTCTTCCTGGCTGGCGAGCCATCGCCAATGTTCACTGTTCCAAGATATGCATTGTGGTGCCCACCCCCTCTTGCTTCCCACTCCAGCCTTCAATTTGTTTGTTTCATCCACCGACTGTAAATCTTGAGCCTTGAGCCTGCGTTGAGCGCCATGTGGAAACAGAGATCTGTGTGCCTGTGCAGTCCCACTGACTTCTATATAATGAGAATTTGTTAATATAATAAGTCCTTCATATCATGCTCAACTTCAGTCGGCTTTGTAGAGTTGCAGGGGGTCTGCTCACATGCAGTTAATTGCAGGATTGGGGATTTCTGCTGTAAGCAGCATGGCATGACTGTTCATTTAATAAATGTTTGTACAATGCCTACCACAATGGAGATACGAGCCCTGATTCCATTCTTTGTTTGGCTCACTTCATCTGTAATAAAACATTTTCATAATAGGGTGACAGACTCTAAGACCTTGTGTAGAATGAGTCACCTGAGGCTCCATTGGGAGTTGAGCAAACGGATTAAGGGCAGTGTATGACCTTTACTTTTGAGTAGTGCATAGGCACAATTGAATGAAGAGGTGAGGGGGTATCTAAAGAATACTGACTGTAATTAATTAATTGGCATTTAGATCGGTGATGATGAGTGCCTTAGAAATGCCTTAGCTAGATGGATGTATAATAAGACCATAAAGGGGAAAATAAGGGTAATAGTTCAGTGGAACAAACTTTGGAAGAATAGATTAAATAAAGAGGAAAAAACATAAAGGACAGACAGGAAAGCTAAGATAATAGATGATGGACAATAAGGGTCTCGTCTAGCTAGAAGCACATGAAGCGTTAAAACCTATCCAATATAGATGAACATGGAAGAATAAAAAGTCATCAAAATATGGAAGAATAAAACAGCTGGTGGTGAGGAAGATTACGAATCAAAGCTGGGAAATAAATTTGGAAAGGAAAACAAATGTGAAGAGTGAAAGGCAGATTGCACAAAAGATAGATATAAATAACAAGGCATTTTTCAAATCCTTCAGAACAAGGCATTACGGCCTCTAAGACCTGGCTAGGGTAATTCACTGAGGACCTAATACAGCAAACTACTTAGCCATGTGCTTAGGTGATTTGCTGAATAGGGATGGATTGATTAGTTAGGGTCTGAAGAATTATGTTTAAAAAAGAAAATAAAATTCTTAGTCTCAGTTACTGTTGCAAAAAAGATGAGAGATAAATGGTGGAAGAAAACTGATATAAATTTCCTGGGACTTGAAAGGAAAATGCAGAAGGAAATCAAAGGTATCATGCCCAAAAAAGTGTTGAGAAATTAAAATGTCTAAACAATGACAATACTCCACTCCTGACCCAATCCATTTTATAAAACAGAAGTAATAGAATTTATACAATAGAATTGGGATTGTGCAGCACTGCATTAGATTATTTCAGAACAGGGAAGATATGGATGGAATTGAAAGATCCTACTACGATATTAAATTCCTAGTGAAGGATTAAGTGAAGTCTTGGTTTGTAAATTTGACTTCATAGTAGAGATACCAAAACACTTCTAAGGGACTAGAGAGAGGGACAAATAGAAATTTATTTTAAATGAGGACAATCGGCAATAATTTACCAATACCTTATTGACCCTGTTCACGTTTTTAGGAGCATCAATTACTAGAAAAAGGCATATGATAAACTGTGGATTTGATAGAGGCTTTTTTAGATAAAGTAGTGCTCAAAGGGCTAATCTACTTCAGTTAACCAAGAATAGCAGGCAAACCACTTTAGAGAACAAAACTTCAATTGAGAGATTGGAAATAATTGTTAGTTATGAGTGTTGAAACAACACAAGGAATTGCTGGTATGCACTTTATAGCTACATATCGTGGGCCAGGGAATTTGCAGTATGATTAAAAAAACAAAAACAAATTGGTGTTACAGAACTGGAAACAAGGAGTTACAGTGGAAGAAGTAAGCAAAATACTACACTTTTGAATGCATTACATAGACTGTGTACACTGCAGCTGGACCATGCTTCCCAGCTTGGATACACAGACATGCACTAATCCTGCCTGAGCTAAGAGCACAGACAGATAAGCAAGCTGAACAATTCATGGTAAAGCAAGATAAGCCTTTGGACAGACAAAGCCAGAGAAAGAAGTGATGTAGGAAAATAACCTACATTACTCCCAATTCAGAGAACATCAAATGAGAAGGGTTGATGATGCCTTCATCACAAATGCTACCATCAGTGCATGAAAGCAAATGATATTAAAGCACACATAGGAGAACGAAAAACAAATCAGATGAAGTTATCCTAACACCATACAAAGGACCGGGAGGCTGCATTTTCAATAATGTATATAGCTTTTGTTATCTGTGTGAGATAGAATCAGAGAAGATGCTGCAACGGAAAGACAGCCAATTTCTTTTCTGTGCTCCTAGACCACTTGTGTTTTCTGTCATAAAGTTACATGCACCATAATGTTGAACACTGTATTGACCACGTTCATTAAAATGAATCTATTTCTTGTAAAGACTCGTGATGACATGCCACAGTCTTGCGAACAGATGTCTCCACGAAGAAGCACTGCAGTGTTCACTCAGGGTTAGGACCTTCAGAACGTGGCTTCTTTCCCAGTAAACTGAAAGAGCAGCTCTAATGCTTTCTTCCTCCAGTTTGTTTCCTGCAGCTATTTATCTTCTTAAACTCCATTGGCTATTGTTTTTGTGCAAGTAATAGGGAGACTTTTTATAACAAGCAATGTAGATAAATCAATAGTACTTGCAAAACCGACAAAGTCTGATGTACTACAGTGTTTTACCAATATATTGCCTGCTGTGCTCCCATATACCTTGATGCAATTCAGTGTGACACAAATTAAATCTCGGGCTGCAACTGTGAACACTCCTGTTTTTGTTTTGTTGGTCTTCTGAATCATATTTGCTATGTACTTTTCTGGCGCTGGAAGGGCTTTCAAGTAGCTGCCAATTTAAGCATAGTCTTGCATTGGCAGTGGAGCAGGAAAGCAGTACTCCACGGGGATTGCAGGGAGGCTGAATTCCTTCTGAACTCCTCCATATAGGGAGGAATGCCTGTTGCAACCACCTTTTGTGAGCTGCAGCTCCTTACCTACATCCCCTCCTCCCTATGTCTCAGTCCCCCTTCGCAGACCCTGCATTCTTTCCACATTTCGCTTCACCAAGGGAGTGTTTTACACCCCTTGGGGAGCATGAAAAGAGCTGTCTGTTTGGTCCCCTAAATGAAGGGACTGAAATAGTGTCTGGCCCTTCTATAGACTATGCAATAGTTCCAAAAGTGCGAGAGAGTAGGGTGCATGCCTTTAAACTGAGCCCCCAACTCCGCACACCATATAAGTACTTGCTCAACGGTAAGCACGTGGGTAGTGCCATTGACTTTGCTGGACTGATCACCTGCACCAGATAACTTTCTTTGCACTAGCTAGCTCACATACCCACAGAAGCGTGCTCTCATCAGCTTCCCTCAGCGATGCACTTTACAAGATCAGTGACAAATTCTGTGCAGTCTGGATTGCGTATGCACCACGTGCAATTTTCAAAGGGTTAAAACGGTGACTGTTCTGCAAGAGTAAGAGGTTTCTACTCCTTCTGTTGCAGTAGTGAGGAAACAATGCCTTATATTTGCTTTGAAATCAAAGATTATCCTAAAATTAGGAGCTCAAACGACAAAGCTTGGCTTGTGATTTAGACTCGAATGTCTCCAGCATTGACGGTGTTTGGATCCAGGATTTTTTAATCAAGCTCATTTCTAGTCAAAATGGGGTTAAGGAGTGTTAAACTGATCTCCCAAATATATGCATTTTCCTAGCAGGAGTAATCTGTGCAATAATCTAGAAACATTCTGAATAGTTGTTCAATGTTCTTGGAAGGTATCCCATTTAATTTGGAGCTAATTCCACCTTCATTGCACCACGGATGTACTTGAGGTGCTCTGTGGTGTTTAATTTGGGTTCTTTTGAATGCCAGATGCAGAGAATTAGTGTAATTATAGTTTGTAACTCAGCTTTTACAGGCTGTTTCCTTTTTAGTGAGTATAAAGAGTATATAAATTGTTTTAAACGTTTTAGTGATTATTGATGTCACTGGAAGATTATCCAGCTGGAAATAAAATGAAAATTCTTTGTCTTTTTTTCCCCTAAGATAACATCACCGTTTCTGGGTAGCTGTCTTTAAAAAGGAACCTGTCTGTAAAGAATTTATAGCGGCTGTTTGCTGTCCTTTGTTAAATGAATTCATGGTCTCTGTCCACTTGGAAGCAGACTGATGTTTATATGGCAAAATCACTGCTGTAACTGGCACCATTGCTGCATCAAAATGGGTAGGGGCACTAGAATAAAGCTCTAACTTGTAGAACTGGCCCTTCCAGGTCAGGGTAAGGTTCATCAACAGGTCAAGTGAAGGGAAACTTGCAGTGCCACCAGGCATGGTGTGGATCATGATTTTGCTGTGCAGACATTCTGTGAATTAACAGAGGGTCCATCTATACTACAGAAAATAGACCTTCTTAGCTACATCAGCATAACTATGCTAGTCACAGCTACGCTGGTAGAAGGGGTTTTTCCATTAGTGTTGGAACACCATTTCCACAAATGATATTAACTGCGTCAATGAAGCATTCTTCCTTTGATACAGCCACATCTATGCTGAGGTTAGGGTGGCCTAGCTACATCAATCAGGACTCTGAAAAAACCACACTCCTGGACTGATGTAACTCTATTGACCTAACATTTAAGTCCAGGCCAAACCAGAGATTTTAGTATCTAGGGCTGTCAATACAGCACCTTTCCTAAGCACTTTTAAGTGTACTAAAGTTTTTAAAAATAGATTAAAATCTGTAAATAGTTCAGCTAAATTTTGCTTTAATACAAACAGCTACAACTGCTGGATTTTAATACAGGGTCGGACAAAAAACCTTTGCATTTTCTTGCCCAAATAATTGGCTAAAATTACAATTCATTTCTGGTACCTGTCTTTTCTGTCAGTCAGACTGAGTATACAGTAATGATTGACTGTAAGCAAGGAGAAGCTGACTTTCAGATTTTGTATGCACTAAAAAATTGACTGTCGTTGGACTACTACGAAATTTCTTGCATGTTTGATCAGTTCTCCCAATGGGAACTGAAATAAAGAGGTTATGTGTATTGTGAACCTAGATTAAACTTCCTCCACAATTGGGAAGCTTATGGTCTTGTGTTAACTATCTCCATGCTCCATAATTTACCAAGTATGTGAGATAAAATACACTATAAGTGCTTCCTGGTACAAATCATCACCTCTGAGGTGCCTTTTCAAAACCAGGCTTCAGTGGGAATCATACATGAAGGGAATAATATTTCTGTTTTGACCAGCCACGCTTACATTAACCAGGAGATAGAAGATTACGTCTACATTGAGTAGAGTCGTGATCCTGAAGTGGTGTATCTAAAGAAACATTTTTGCCTGTAATCCAGAAATATTTTTGCAGTACAACAATTAGATGTTTCACTTTTCTTTCCGTAAGACAAGCTGAGGTGCAGACTTGCCCGCAAAGGAAGCCATTGGCTAGTCTTCCTTATCCCCCTCGATACTCTGGATGTACGTCCTCCTAAATCCTCCTTTGGCTATAAGTATGAAAACCCCAGTGTCCCAAGGGCAATAGGCTGCATCCATGGTGAACTCCCATAGGTGTCTTCAGGAGTTCCAACATGGATGGCGGCATGAGTGTAGCAGGCCATATGAATTTGGAGGTCATGAATGTAGATCTCAAGAGGAAGCTTTCTGGAATTTATTTTTATAGCAGGTGACTGCTGATAAATTAATTTTATGGTGAGGGCAAGGGAAGTTGTGGTGTCTTTTGTGGACACAGGGACGCTCAAGAAGTCTAAATTGAGAGATGGGTGGTTGTTTTTCAGATATGTATGTTTGTGGTAATGCATACAGCAACTGAGCATGTTGTTTGACTGGATACATGAATAGGGATAGGGCAATGTTTATTTATAAAACTGCAGTCATCCTTGTATCTAGCAATCTGTGTTACGAGACATAGGCCTCATTTTCACTTCCTGGGAGACTGTGCGGCTCCATAATCGGTTGTGTAGTAAGACTCTATCTAGCTTGAGTCTCTGTATCCCTAGGCAGTTTGCACATATGCTGCTTCCTCATGAACCGATGAAATTCTGCCAGGGAGAATGCATCCTGGATCCTGAAGTCTGCAAAGTGAAGGGCTTCCTTCTCTTTTCATAGTGTAAATATACCACTGCTAGAACTGTGAGTTGAACCCAAGTTAGTGCTTTGCAAACTAAGGGACCGACTTGTCTCCTATTGAAGCCAGTAGGGATTTAATATTAGCTTCAATGGGAGAGGAACCTGTCCTTAGATTAAAACATGAAGAACTGACCTCCCGCTAACATCATTTGCAACAGTAATTAATTATAGTGCTCCTTGTCCTTTTGAATGTTTTCAAACTTTCCTGGTAGTGTCTCAGGCGTAATGTATTTGCATATGGAGGGAGATGAAGCTGCAGTGGTGGACCTAGTGCGTGTGACCCTTTCACTGACCTTAATTTTCATTGTTAAATTGAGCAAGTCTCTAAATGTTTCTGGGTAAAAAGGCATTCTTTGTGAGGAAGGTTTCTGATCCAAGTTCGCTTTATTGTGCAGTGATCTCTGGAAGCATGATGTAGTTGTGTTTCTGCTGAAAGCTTTGCCTTCTTCAGGAAGATGCTCAGAATGGCGAAAGCTAAATTGCCTTCCCTTTCTCATAATGTTTGCTCCCCCAAAGAAGTAGTAGAATTTACACTACTGGAACTGACTTAGCAATACTCACAAAGCAGTTGAGAAGAGGCTAAGGGTACTAAGCCAGATCCTCAGCTAGTGTAAATCTGCATAGCTCCATTGACTTCAGTAGCATTTACACTAGCTGAGGATCTGACCAACCATATCCAGTGCTTTCAGAAGATTACACAGTTATTTGTATTATTCACTACGGCCATTACAATAGTGGGCAGTGGCCCCAAATAAGTTGGGGCCCCGTTGTTCTAGGCACAGTACAAATGTAGTAAAGACAGTTCTTATCTGTCTGTCTTAGGGTTTAATACTGCTGCCCATCCCTATAATATCTGGGTGTCTTCCACAAGAATCAGTTGCAATAATGAAGTCTCTACTGGACTTCCTGGCGTCTTTAGCACTCCTCTGTCTGCCTGTTCCTCTGTACTGCTCTGGCTTTGGACTTCCAAGGGAACAAGGGGCTGGTGGCTACACAGAGAGAGAACACCTGTGGGGATTAGGGTGTCCCTGAGGTGTTCACTTGGAAAAAAGGTGTGCTTTTAACTTGAGTCAGCCAATATCAGGTAGAATTTGAGCGCAGACAAGGCAGCTCGTCGTTTTCACGGGACTTAGCAGGTGGAGATAGAGGAGGCTGGGGCTTACTTTGGCCTCCATTGGGTTACTAACTTTCCTTTTTCCCCTAGTGAAGACAAGGCCCGAGCGGAGCTTTCTGGCTTCAGTGGGGTTGCGGGAACAGGAAAAGTCAGAGAGCTCAGCCCCCCTTGCCTTCATCCTTCATCGCTGCTGTGCTCGCACTGGTAATGCTGTATGTCTTTGTTTGTGGCCCTTTCTGCAGGAAAGACTAAATGATAAATTGTTCATAGCAATAAGCAAGTCATCTACTCCGCTGAATTGTTTTGTTTACCATGTAACGTGCCTACTGTAACACAAAATGACTGTAAGGGCCGCCTGATTCCAAAGAGTTGTATGCGAGGGCTGAACCCAAGAGGTGCCAAGACAGCCTCATTTCCCACTGTCTTCCGTGGAAGTTGAGGGCACTTTGTACTTTGCAGGAGTCACTCAGCACCTCATGGGAGCTGCATCCATCTGTTTTCAGTGAGCTGTTTAATACCAGGTTAGAGCTTGGTTCATAAATAGTACTTCAAGCATCAGTTCTTGGATGCTGGTTTGTTGTTGTTTTTTTTTTATGGAAAGTGAGAGTGAAGCCATTGGTTGATAGTCTCATTTACCAATTCCCAATTATGCTGCTTTGCTAAGCAACATAAATAGGGACAGAAGGCCAGGCAGAAGGATCTAGCTCAGTTATTTCTACGCTACCAATCACAAGAGTATCTGAGGTATGGGAAATAATGGCACTTGTGAGAAAAATATCATATCCAAGAGGGTTGGTTAGTGAAAACTGCCTAGGAATTAACTTACAACTGCCAACGGTGGGGAGCTGGGGTGGGAGTCACTCATCACCAGACAGGGCAGCATTTAGCTGAAGAAGCCATAGAACGGTATGTGAAATGTATTCTGAAATGCCCAGTTTAATTTAAAAACAGTAAATAAACTCTGATATTTTGCCTCCTCCCCCAATCTAATATACTAACATTTTACCAGTTTGGGGAGAACGGGGTTTGAGTCAATAAGAAGCAAGAGACAAATTGAACCAGTTCCAGTCCCTACAAATTCCACATAATAGAATGTACTTTTCACACGCCCAGAATTCCTGTTGAAGAGAACAGAATCAGTTGCTGAGAGCACACTTAAGCACATGTTCCCTCCTAAGCCTTATGCTAGTGGACAGAGTTAACTTGGAGGTTTCTCAGCAAGCTTTTAATACTTCATGATCAGATTCCCTTAAACTCGCTATTCTGCTCATCATCTCTTACGTGGCACGGAAATCTGCATCACTCTGAACTCGTGCTCCGTGGGATCAAGCCCCATTTATGTTAACATTTGCATGATTTTATTATTTGTTACTTCTGCAGAGTGGACTAGTAAATATACAGCAGTATATTGTGTAAAAATAAATTATGGTGTCTTAGTCATATGAAAGTTCATCACAGCACTAAATCTTTTACCAAGACCCAAGGAGAAGCTGCCAGTTTTTGAGTAAGATCATAAAGTGTGTAGATTAGTGACGTTCTACTGTATGTGGATTTCTAAGCCTTTTAGTTCTTCCTGTGTCTTCTCATTCGTTTAGGTTGAAATTCATCCCAGTGCAGAAGGTCAGCACAATCCACTATTTACATCCCTCTCAAACCCTCAGAATAGATTCAGTGGGTATAAAGGTAGTCGTGTGTAAATATTTGCAGGCCGAGAGTCTGATTTATCACCCTAACATCTATTGAACAAAGATAGGATTCTTCCATGATTCACAACTCCCGAAGAAACGCTAATTAGTGTCTGAGGAATACAGAGTGTGTGGGAAGTAGACATTCACCAGTCTGTTCATGTGGGAGCAGTTGAGGGATAGCACTTCCTCGCAGGACATCTGTATCATGTGGTGCTTTGTTTGTTTTGTTTTTAAAAAGACACTTCGTTACCCAACAACAGCATCAACGAAGAGCAGTCACTGAGAAAGTGAATCACCTCCATTAAATCTTGCTGCACTTACCATCAATTAGTGTTCAGTCTCTCAAAATTAGGCTTCTCTGATCCAGCACATTCCTGTTAGGTGTAGCAGTTATATATAAGTGGCACTCCAGAAGCTGGGGAAAATGACAGGGCTGCTCTTCCTTACCTACCAGAACTAGAAGGCCGTATACCAGTGCCCTCAGGACTCCAGTCTATTAAGGAGATAATATTAAAAGATTTAAAAACTTGCATAGGTATACAATCCTGTGTTTGCATTTCATCCAAGTCCCTCAGCCGCATCCTCCAGGGAAGTCAATTCACCTTTTGCCTATGGAAGGACTGTCAGCTTGAATGAAAACTTCAAGGTGACCTGCTAAAGGGGGAAATGGACTTGTACTCTTTTTTTGCTTCTGTATCTTGTGGGAAGAAGGCCTGGGGTTTGGCTTCTCTCGCCCTCACTTTATTTTTTAAACATACGAATATATGGAACATAAAATCTTTTCCCCCTTGGTTTTCTTGAAGGACTTACTGGATGACTGAGATGTCATGTGGGATGTTAAAAGGAAGCAGAAAAGAGAAACCTTTCTGCCTTCCTTCATAATGTACATTGGAAAGAAAGGAACATGGCACAAACCTAACTAACTTTTTTTTGCTGGTCACCCTTAATAACGTATATGAAACATGTAGAAAGTAGTAGAAATTTAATAAGTGACCTATTACTTCAGCCACCAGCACCCCCAAGCAGCCCTCTATTAGCTCTCAGTTTTGCTATGATGTAAGGGTGTTGCATTAGTGCAAAGAACTCATTTGCAGTTCTGATCCAGTTAATAGAACAAACCATTGGAACTGCAAACTGAATGCAGGCGATCAGGAATCAATAGTGCCAGGATATGTTGTCTGCCGGAAATGCACAGTTCTAACCTCCTTGCTACAGTGGAATTTAAACTTGAAAAATCCTACATTAAAATGACTTGCAGTGCTTTGGGGACTAATAAGAAATCAGACTGTAGCAACAATATATACATATTCCTTCTTATACGGCAACGATATTTCAGCTGTTTTTTAAATACTGATTCTAACTCTAGTTTCAAAAATCTGATCTGTACTTTTAGTACCCTACAGATAGTATAGCATTCTGTGAAGTATGCCAAAACATGATGTAAGCAGACTAATATGTATGTACTGGACTTCATAAATCAGCTCACCTTTACATCAATTATAGCTCTGGAGCTTTCAGAGTGGCTGCTGTTTGGTCCTTTGTAACACAAATTGAACCTTATAAATTGCAGATTTTTTAATTTATTTTTCCATCAGAACCAAAAAAAAGTCTTGTTACCAGTGCAATTTTACAACAGATGTTTTCTAATCTGTAACTGTTTAAACACTCTAAGAGATTACACTGTATGTTGCCAATGAATATACAATATTATAGTTTGTTTTTCTAACCATTGTACTAATTACAAAGCTAGGCTCACGTGGGTGTCCATTTTATTTCTCACTAAGTTATCCTTACAGAATTCTCTTTTTAAAGTTACATTTGTCCTTGAGAGAATGAATATAATCAAGGCAGAAAAAAGGACCAGATGTACTGTTCTGGAGGTTCTTTGTTCTTTCTTTCATGATAAAGCATAAAAATCCTCTATAGTTTAACAAAACTCTAGTATCCAGTCCTAATTGCTATAAGGAAAGCACGTGTGATCCAAATGTTAATCAGATTTCTGCATTTAATGAGGAAAAAGGCAGCTATTATATGAAAAATGTTCAGGAACAGGAGCTGCTCATGTTCGAATCAGGTGATTGTGCATTTGAATAGTATTTCCATTTAAATAGATTTATCGCCCCGCTGATTCCTAAACACTGAGTCAAAACAAAAACTAACAGTTAAATTGATGTTATTGCTAAGGAGGGAGGAATACTAGGCCATAAATCCATACCTGCTGGGAGCTTTAAATGTATGCATAGGCTATGTAGGTGTAAGGGTTTGGATCAACATCATGGAACTGTTACATTTACAGATGGGCATTACAGGGGTATAATTCCATCCAACTGAGTTCAAGTTACATTTCCATTAAAGCCTTTTCCATGCTGATTTCACTGATGATTCTCATGAAAATGCTTAGTCATGCAGCGGGCACATTTCAAGAGTTCTGTCACTTGGAAGAGGCACGTCTGTCAAGCATACACATTTAAATCCTTAGAGGTCTTAAAGGACACATCCCATCTTTAGAAATCATGCTCATGTCGGTATCTGCAGGAAAAGCATTTTTAGAACATCAATGTGAATCTGTTGCTTTGTCTATTCTGGAAGCATCATGTTAAAGCTCCTGACTGGATTATATTATAGTCTTATTTTCTGAATTCAACAGCAGTAAGACTAGATAAATTGCATTCCTCATGGGCAACTGAGTTGGGAACCACTTGAACTACAACCCGCTGGAATTACATTGGCCATAATATTAAACTATTCATGGCTGACCTATCATTATAGTAGATTCAACACAAAATCCTTTTTAGGATGTGCTGGACCCTTCTGTTTATTTAAGACAGGCACAAGAGGGGGTGATAAATTTTATCTGAGTAGCAAAGGCACAAGCTCTGATACCAGCTCTAATAAATCATATATGGACCTAGCTAATTAGGCAGATACTTGTTTGTGACAGGATTTTCTTTGTTGTTCTTGTTACTATTATTTATTTGTATTCAGTAGCAACTAGCGGCCTCAGTGGTAATAGGAACCACCTTGTGCGAGGTGCTGTGTACACACATAGTAAGAGAATCTCCACCCCATGTATATTGCAGTTTAAGGCCTTTATGTTATAATATACAATTTACTTAAGTGGAGCCCCATTGATTTCTGCCCCAGCATTATAAATGGCAGGACCAGGGGCTAAATAGACAAGATAGAGGAAAAGGTTGCATCAACGTATACACAGTGTATGTAGCTGTAATGTGGAAAGGGGTTATTACTATTTTCCTCATTTTACAGATAGAGAATTGATGCACAGAAAGATGCACAGAAGTTTGTAAGCGATGAGAGTTGTCAGTTCCAGTTTAGTGCTTTCACCACAAGTTCTTCCTTCTTCTCTACTTGTACATGACAGTGAAGTAACTGCTTAGGCAATCATAGTTCATTCTTAAAGCACAGGCATCTATTCTTGAAAAATATTGCCCATAATATGAAAAACTAGCATATGTTAATCAGGAACTAATCAGAAAAATATGGATGAATTTAATGAGGAAAAATATACATTTTCTCTTGCATTTGTATTTGAAAAATATCTATTTTAGTATATCATTTTTTCCATTGTCCATCTGAATTTCACACTTGCTGCATGCAGAAATACATTGGATATTGGCATTGCAATTTACTATCTGAAATCAATTCTCATACATAATCTGTTTTAAAATGGGAAATATTTTTCTGAGATTTAAAGAAGCAACAATGTCCATGATTAAAACTGGAAATGTTTACTAGAAATTAAATCAATACTGAACTCCAGAATATATCTGATTGGGGATTTGAAAATCAGGGATGAATGTTTTGCTGTTTTCCCATTATGTCTGATTGCAGTTACTGAAGAAATCAGTAGTGTGACCAGAGTGGGGAAGTGGAATAAAATGATTAGGCAAAAAGACTTCATAGCAGATGAGCTGCTATGATCCTTTGTACTAATTGTACCTCCTATTATTAGGAAACGTGCACATTTCATTTGCACTTGAGCTGTGCAGAATTCACAAGCTTGGAGTGTCAGGGGGTTCATATGGACCCAGCTTAACCTGTCCATGATCAGAACGCCTGGTGATTACCGTTGAGTTTCACGTTCAAAGGGAATTCTCCAAATTCAGTCAACACTATAGAGTTTCATCAGGTTTTGTGCTGACATGCCAAGCTTTCCATGGCTGTGCGTAGAGATGGGCCTGAGTCAGAATGCTAGATCTGGAATGCTACACACACTTAGGGTTCAGATCTGCAGTCTACCCAAACTGTGCAGATCGGACCACTTTGTACAGTGTACCGGAACCTGGACTACCAATGAGGTGACAGCATGTTCAAGCTGACTCAGAAGACATGATTCCACTTCCAGCTTTACCGCAGGCTTTTGGTATGGTCCTGGCCAAGGCACCTAACCTCTCTGTACCTGTTTCCCCATCTGTAAAATGGGGAGAATAATCTTCATCTTTTTCTGTAGTGCTGTGCACCTCACAGCATTAATAAATGTATCCAAATCCAGCAGAGTTATTTCATTTTAATTTGATTTTATGGGTTTCACATTTCAAATCTGTTATTAAAATGAATGGATGGAGGAGAGAATGGGATGTGTTCTGTCACAGTTCATCTTTCCCTTCTTCTCTTTTCTTGATCCTTTTCCTGAAAAGACTGTTGAGAACTTTTCTCTGCTTTTCGCTGCTAGGGACTTGCTTTCGCTGCCGTTGGCACTTTCGAAGTTCACCCAGTTACAGATCCCACCGCTGCCACCATGTATGTCATAGTTCAGGGCAACTGCACCTGTATTACTCCTCTGTGGTCCAACAAGTACAGCTACTTTAGGAATTTGGGTCCCAGCTGTTACCCCTTGAGTGGAATCATGTATGTCTTTCTCTTCTAACTGGGGTATTTCCAGGCTGCGCAGCTCTCTGACCATGCTGTGGATTCACTTAGCAAAGCAGACTGCCTAAATGGCCAGCATCTGTACTTTGCTTTGTCTTCAGAGACTAACCAGAATAATCGCCAACCTCAGTAAGTTACCACACAGCTCTTTCTAAGCAAGCACATTTATTTTTAAGGTATACAGCATTACAGAGAAAACATATTAAAACAATCAAAGAACCTACACACATGCTAATAAGCTTTCCCGGGATCACCCCCACTCCAGCCTGGGCTCTGGCAGGTGAACCATCCATCAGACCCCACACAGAGGTTTTCCTGTGATTTCAAGTTCCTAACACCTATACTCAGAACAAGAACACTCAGGACAAGTTTAGTCCATCCTTTACCTGCTCCTGGAAAGACCCCCAAAATGCGTAATCAGTAGACAGTGGATTTTTCTCCCCAGTGCATAGTTTCAAAAGGCATCTCAAGGACCTCCTGGGAAACCCACTTCACATATATTGTCTCAATAGTTCTTTGAAGTTCACAACGCTTCCCAGAGATTGCATTAATCAAGTCTGCCTCTTAACGGAGTTCCATACAAACCTACGATAATACATAAACATTTACATTTTAAATACAGTGAACTCCTAAACTAATTAAACTTAATTCAATAAACCTTAACTTAATTCAGCGTTCATTTTAAATAATCCTCAGACTACATAGAAAATGTTCCTGGCCTAGAATTATATAGGATGAGGCTTCCTGTCCTTCTAAACTGTCACATAAAATAAAATGAGCTACTACATCCTCTTAACTTCTTCAGAAGAAGGCTCCTCATGGCCCCTTGCCACACAACCCTTCTCAGTTCACACGTCACACTCTCCTGTTGGAAAAAGAGGGCATTTGTTTTGCATGTTAAACAATAAAGGCTGGATCTGCTGTAACAGGAGACTAATGCGGAGAAAAAGCTTGAGAGGTGAGGTATAGAGCAAGGAAAATGGTTCTGGGATATTCTGGGGAAAGCTAGTTGAGTGAGGGTGACATTGAATAAGGTATGTGAGTAGGAGCCTTCCTGCTATTAAAAAAATAAATGCAGTATTGGAAATTGCAACTCTTTCATGAGGTGAGGAGAGGGGGAGAGTGGCTTTCTTGCTTTCTTTGCTTTTCAAAATGCCTTGAAGATGAACACTCTAATTAGTGTGATCAGATGTCCCGGTTTTATAGGGATGGTTCTGATATTCAGAGCTTTGTCTTAGATAGGCGCCTATTACCATAGGCCTACCCCTTGTCCTGTTTTTTCACACTTGCTATCTGGTCACCCTAACTATAATAATGCTAAGTATTTCTATTGAACCTCAACTGAACTCTAATCTCTAACCAAAACACCAAACGAAACCAAATTGCTGGGTTAGTAGAAATTAAATCAGCACTGAACCTCCAAATTATATCTGATTGTGGGGTTGTGTCTGGATGGACAGTTGCTTTGTTGTTCTCATATTATGTACTGATTGCAGTCACTAAAGAAATCAATACTATATCCACAGTCAGGAACTGGAATAGCATTCAGCACAAGGACTTCATAGCACAACAGCTTTTCTGGGGATTTACAAAGCTTTATCCCAATCCTGCTAGCTACTGAATGCCTCTTGTGAGGCGCTGAGTACCCTCACCATAGATGCTGAGGTCACTTGGATTCTTGCAGGATTGACCAGGCAACATATTTTCTCATGTTTTCTAATGTCACATCCACACCTACAATTTCATAAACTTCATAATCGTATTTATAGCCCCCCGTTGGTATTGTGGCTTTCACACCACCTCTGAATATCCAAGTTAAATGCGAAAAAGGCCACTCAGTTGCATCTAAATGCACAGTAGAGATGGTGAAGCAAAGCTCATTACAGAATTTTTTTCAGCCCCACGGTAAAAATAAAAAGACCAAACTAAACTTTTACAGAAAAAAAGTTTAAAACTGTAGTGTTTTTCTTGCCACTGGTGTAATCCTCTAGGAGTAATAATGTAAATTGAATATTAAAATTCAACATGTTTCACAGTAAACTTCTTTAAATGTAAAATTAAGCCGTGTCCCATACAGCTACAAATCTAGTTGAAGAAGGGCTTATACTGTTCACACCATCCTGAGTTTTATTTTACTTGTTGCCATTACATACATTCACAATACATGTGGTATTTGTGAAGCACAGCAAAAAAATATTGTTCTATAAAATTAATAAGTAAAATCCACTTTATTAGATGAGTATGCTTTATTGTATAGTAATTCATGGGGAGTCTCTGTTTTAATAGATTTTTTTTAATCAGACTTGCTTCTTAATTAAGGGATCTTCATTCCAATGGCATGAATTTTATAAGCATTGGTTTTATAGAAGCTATAAGGCACTGAGAAGTTCATATCAAGTAACTTGCTTGTATCTCTTACAAGCCAGCACTTCTGTTCACCATAAGGGTCACTTCTCTACAACCCTAGAGTTGGATTTAGCAATTGGATAACACATGGCTATTCTTCTGGTATATAAAAAGAAAAATATGTAAAATATTGTCACTTACGATGAGTCCATATCAAGCTTTCAGCTGTAAGGGTTGAGGCAATATTTTACTCAGTTACATGATCCATTGTCTTTTGGATGTAAATACCATTATTCTGATTATCAACTTTCTCCATTTGCAGAAGACAGCCACCTATTGCAAAGTTTGGATGATAATGAATTGATATCAAATTTACCTGTTTTAATGGCAGAATGGGTTCATGAAAATTAGTTAATGGATAACCTCCGCCTTAGTTCTGCAAAATCATATGCACTTGGACCCCATTTGACTGCACTGGGACTACTCATGCTTAAAAGTAAAGAGGGTTAAGAGCTTTGCTGAATTGGGATCTTGATTAGTACCACTAATACAGGCCAGACTCATGCATTTTTACCACTTCCCGAGCACAGTCTGTACTACAGCTTTCACTACTGCCATCAGTGGTGTGGCATTGGTGATGAATACAATTCCTATTTTAGCCACTGTAGAAACAACCCAAAGGCAGTTTGTGGAGTGAATTAAGGAGCGGGGGAGAGGAAACATGAGTAGTGACTAGTTGATTGCACCCATTTTGTTATAAGAAAATATTCCACCTCCCCTTATCAAGTCGTAATAGCAGTAACCTGTGATATTTTTATGGTGTGGAGTGCTACTAATGTAATGCTATTGGGATTAATATCTTCAGAGGTTAAAGCCAATAGTAGGCAACATTACCAGATGCACTTGTCCAAGTCTGACATCCAGTCCAGTAGGGGTCAGTGGTGCCTATGAGAGGACAGGCAAACTAACAAAATTCGCATAATATTACATCGACTTTAGCTCGGAGACAACCCTTTAAATACATTATAACTCTTTGAGTCTGAGACTGAAATCTAGTGCTAACTCCTTTTTGAACAGACCGATAGTATGTATTATGTCTATGATGAATGGAACTTAATTTGTCTCAAATGTTTTTCTACCCTTTCTTCTTATTGCTTAATATTTATTCTGCTTTAATATATTCACAAGATTAAGTGGGTAAACAACATCAGAACTACTAATTACTACACAGTCCACTAAGCATAATGATGCCAGTTTTAAATGCCGGATGGTGCTGATTAGAGCTGTTATGCTAATCAGCATTTGTTTGTTTTACCTTTACCACTTAACTTGTATACTTCACAAATTAGGGTGTTAGCCTTTTTTTCTTACTGTTTTTATCAAGTGAAGGTAATTTACCATCTTTTTCCATTTGAATTGTAAAGCTAATTGAACTTAATGGCTTTAGAAAAATCAATAATTTCCTACTGTTATTGATATAATGAAGCACATGTAAGAGATTATCCAATAAAGACACAAACCATTTAAATGAAGAATTCAGCTGCACAATAAGCTATTTGAATTCTGTATATCGACCATTAAGGGAGGTTTCTTGCATGTCAAAAATAAAAATACATTTTAGTACATTAAGGTTATGACACAAACCATGTAATTCATATATAAGGCTAACACTCCATTTTTAGATCATCCCGTTGTGCCTAGATAATGTAACATATATAGGGTGTTTTTCCTTGGGAAATTAAATCTCCCAAGGAAGGTAGATTTAGGCCCCCAGTATGAACTAAGTAAGGTCACTATTTCCGTTGTAGCTCAGTCACTGCCTCAGGTTGGTGTCACACATTTAGGTGTTTTCCCCTTTAACGTACACCATATTGAGGGGATGACGCAATGTTTTTTTGTTGCAATTTGAACACGTCCTTGAATTTTTTGAAGCTACAGGATCTCTGGTACAAGCTGAAGGGAAATATACATTTACTGTCAGTAACAATAGCCCAGTTATACCCTCTTTCCAAGCTCTTCCCTCTAAGAGAGGAAACCTGTGCAATTTCATGCTATTAATTCCGCAACACAGTACCTTGCAAAGGGGCAGAGTATCCGTAATTAATAACTCACACTTTTATCAAAAGCTAATTCTTCTTTCACATGGAATTTTAGGTTGTGGGGGACGTTTTATGACTTAATAAACTTCATTTTTTATGGTCAGTTTTATAAAAAGTTATAAAAATCCCATAAATGCAGTGCATTTCAGGTCACAAAACAGCTATGCATCTTGGCCAACTCAGCTGTTACGTAATGGCACTAAATCTGGCTGCTGGAAACACTTTTAAAATAGCATTGGGGTAAGGAGGTGGGAAGAAGCAGGCGCTTTTATAGATGAAAAATATTAAGATTTCCTCCCTTATTTTATATATAACATAACATTTGCAAACTACCTATAGCCACTGGCAGTCCCAACAATAATGTACTGGTCTGCACAAAAGAAAAAAAAAACAACCAAAAGGTGCCACTTCTAAGCCTTCAAATCTAAATCAAAATTCCAAAATGACACAAAAGGCATTAAAGTCCTCAATTTAAGAATCAAATGTAGTAAAATGGGAATGACAGATATAAAATTAATGACATTTAAATGACTGTTTCATTAGAAAACAATTCTCCTGCAATATTTTACTGAGTTTGGAATACCCAGCGATCAATAACCAGTTCCTTTATTTAAGACACTTGTGCTGTTTACTAAGTGATGCTTGGAAATGAGTTATTCATAATAAAGTTCTCTATAATAGCCAAGGAACTCGACTGCACTCTAAAGCTATGCTAGTTTGGCACTTGAATCCTTTAATTCATGTGATGGAGAAAACATTGAAGTTACAGAATGCTGTCACTGTATTTGCTAGATAGTAAGGACAGGTCTGATGCATAGACTACTTAGAATATTGGATAATGATAGAGCTGGTTGGAAAATGTTTTTTTTTTTCCTGAAGAAAATTCCAGCTTTTCACCAAAAAATTAAAACCCAAAAATTTCAGATGAAAACCAAATTATTTGGTTTAAAAAATGCTGCCATTGTGCCTCATGCTCCAATTCTCAATATGCTGAGTTTTTGATGACCAGTCTCGCTATTCGAGGCTTTTTTCTTATATGGGCACCTCTTATATTAGCACCTCTTGTCCCGATTTTTCACACTTGCTATCCGGTCATCCTAATTCCCTCATTCAAACTGAGTTCCCTGTTTGGACTATGTCTGTCATGATGTCACTTAGTCAAAGTGAGAGGAAGCTGTTGCACCTCAGGAGATTTAGTTCAGCGTGGAGCCCGGCTCACAATGGAGAATGGGGATATGATACTATTGAATTATAACACACATGACACGTCAACGGATATCTTCATTGAAATATTTTGGTTTGGAAGCCAAAATATTGGGGGAGGGGAGGAGGGAGGGAACCATTTTCTGTGGAAAGCTGGCACTTTTTGTGAGAATTTTTACATAGTTGAAAACTCAATTTTCCACCTTAAAAAAAAGAAAGTTTTGATAGAAATTTTTCAGCCAGCCCTAGTGAGAAGTTTCTGACTGTCCTATACATTTTATAGTTTACTAGATGCAGTTTACTCATGCAATAAAATAAAAAAGAATAATTTGTGTTGCAATATACTAGGTGCCTGATTTGAATACGCTAAGAGTTTTGTCGTAGGATCACACTCAAGGTCTTTAGCCATTGATCTACATAATGCATTCAGGTTGACATTCACTGGAGGACATACACTGGTTTAAAAAAAAAAAAAAGAATAAAATACTCCACCTTTTTAACACTAGAAAAATTGTAGCTCTTATCTTTCCTTGCACTCTTCAGCTCAATGGTGTGAAACAGGAGGAATATAAGGATTTTTTAGTAGTATATTTGCCTCATAACAGCATCCTGGGTTTTCATTCTTTACTGAGATTGAATTACAGTGGGCTACGTGCAAAGAAATATTTCTTACCATGGTATACTGATCTCTCAGCCTCTTGCACTGACCTGATAACAGGCTAGCAGGAGAGAAAGCTATTGATTTTTTTTTTAGTGTGTGTGTGTGCGCGCATGCACGTCTGTGTGTGTATTAAACTAGCAGATGGCAATAGAGGACACTGAATATTTTTTGCAACTGAGACCTTTTTCTCTCATTAAAAAGGTTAGGAAATCTGAGAGAAAATTTGGGGCATATAACATTGGGATACTGACACGTTTTTGGAGAGTGGCTGATCATCTTATAGACCCATTTATCTGATAAACTGAAGCATTAGGCTTCAAAAGCCACAGCTCTCCAATTCTGTTTCTATAGACACCTCTTACTGAGGATGAATAATATATTATTGTGTCAACGAGGAAGATGTCAACTAGGCCTTTGACTGTTATAATCTTTGCTTCTAAAAATTCTTCATCAAGGAAACAACCATATAATAGGAACTGAAAAGCTATCTAGAGGCGTCTCTTCTTCCCGTTTCAGCCTCTGAACTTGGCTTTTTCGCCAACAGAGGGGAAAAATGCCAAAGAATCCCAAAGGTTCACAGTCTGTAATTCTAAACCGTGCTTTTTAAGACAGTGCTTTCCTTTTGAGCTAATGTGACAAACACTTGTGATGATTATTTTGGGCAGTTGTGGAGGTGCAAGATTTGGAAGTAATTTCAGCTGGCCTTGTCCAACCTTGCTGTGAATCATAGTAAATCTAAGGAAGTTTGCCTACCCAGCACAACACTAAAATCATGCCCTTTTATTAGGGAGACTGTGTGCCATTTTCCCATTTATACTGCTTATGAGAATCCATCCAGCATCCATTTGTTGCTGATCTTCTACACAGCTCATTGGATGTGTGGTCTGCCCTCCTCCTTCTTGTCGTCTGGGCCCTGATGTTAAAATGTGCATATTAATCTTGATTTTAAGACATTTTACAAACGCTGCATGCGAATGTGCGGAGTAATTTTTAAATTGGTTTTCTCTGTTTGTAAATGTAGTGTTCCGTGACTATTCAGGGCAGTTCTAATATATGCTCCTTGATACGTGACATTTTTCAAAGTTTCTAGCTAGGAGAATATTCATAACATACTCATGTGTGCCCGTTACACTCCTTTTTCTGTCCTCCCTGTCTCTCTGAGGTGTGCACACCCAGACCCTGCATAATGTGAGGGTTGATCAAAATGTGTAAATATTTTTGGGGTGGTAGAATGCCAATTTTCTGGAGTTTAAACAGAAGAAATGCATTATTTACCCTTCCTTCCACTTATATGTGCTGCAAAAAAGCATAAAATCATGAACCCTCTCTCATTAAATTTTCTCTGCAGATTCCCTCTCTGGAGCAGAGACTTGATAATCTGCAAGAAGAGATCTCCAGCTGCACTGCATGTGCTGTGGCTCACAGCCTCAAATCCCCACCTCTCGTGCAGCCTGGCATCTCTGGAGAAGCCAGGGAAGTGCTGGTGCAATCAGCCCTTCTCCAGCACTTGGCCTCCTCACTTAACACACTCGGCTCCTCTTAAGCATTCGCCCTGGGGTGTTCTAGCCAGAGAGGGGGCTGGGAGGAGTGGAAGGAGTTGGTGTTTCTAATCGTTTAGGGCTAGAAGGTAACTAAAATTTTCCCTGAGTAAGGGGCAAAGCGTGGCTGCACCACACCAGAGCAGACTAGGGGATGAATGTGGGCTCCGTCACCATTCTCCCCGGCTCACCACTTCAAGTGGAGCAGTTCATTCCCCCGGAGTGGAATTGGCAGGTGAATGAGAGGAGCCCGGGGCTGGGCAGTTATGGAGGCAATATGTTGTTTTGGCAGGGGAGGGGAGCCAAAACGAGGGGTGTAGTAGAAACCAGAGTGTGTCAGGATGGAAAGGGTGTGGCAGGAGCATACTGAGAGCTGGGTTTTTTGTTGAGGCTGCATGAGAGTTGGCTGTGGGGATCTCTGTTAGGCTGGCCAGGACGGTGCTGTTGAGAGAGAGGGAGCTTGTGAATGTAGGGACTGTTGAGGGTGTTTGCCACTGTGCAGGCCTTAAAAGGGGAGACCTGCTGTTAGGGTGTCATTAGGACATTTACTCTTAAGGCATTTTAAGTCATCACAGGAACAAGCAAATCCATCATCCTCTAGCTTCGCTGTCTGCTCCTGGCTGCAGTGCCCAGTTTTCCAAGGGCAGGCACTTCCTCACACTTCTCGCCTGCACCCATCCCAGCTGAGCCCCAAACATTCAATCTGTGGGTAGGCCTCAGTGAACGGGGTGCGTAAGGTGGCTGTGGGAATTTTATATTTGAACTCAGCAGTTGATTTCCATAGGTCTGAATGTTTGCTCTTCATCTGTGGAGATGATTTGAATGGCAAGTCCTACTTTAGCTGCAACATAAGATTTTTTTTATATGATGATAGAGAATAGAGGATGATGGACATTATGGCCGTTGCTGTGCTGCACAACCAGAACATCACAGGGACAGTGGAGATAAAGTTCAGATCCTCAGGATCCAGAAGTACAACGCCTTATTCCTTGAGCTAAAGGACAGTGACTGTTAGTAGTGTAGGGTTTATGGCACAAATTTGAGCAATGTTGATTCCTTCTAGCATAGGGCAGTAACGTGCTGGCAATCGGTTCATTACCGTACAGTCCACTACTCTTGTTTGTGCCGTGCTTAACACAGTGGGCCCCATTCTTGGCTGGTCTTTAGGCACTACTGTAATAAACATGACCAACAATAATTAAAATTCATGTTATCTTTTTAGTAAACACACAGATGATAGATTGCCATCACCTGTAGAAGTGCTAGTTTAGCTGCCTACTGGATGCCCAAAGATGCAAAAGTGTGAAATATACATATTCCTTCTGATGCCTAAGGTTTAAAATTAAACTCCTCTGCTGGTTGCTGGACACTCCTTTGCTACTGCAAACTCTTTCACATATGTTAATAAGGCTGAGTTGTTCCCGTTCCTTTTGTGTAATCCTTGAAGGAAGAAAAGTCAATTTTCATCTCATTGCCTATGGTCTCTATATGTTGCAGTTAGCCCAGAAACACTGTGAAGTGGTGGAGATCAAGAGTTAAATATATGAATTAAACAGAGACCCGCCAACCACACTCCATTAGAAGAGAAACTGTTTCTAGACAGATACAAGATTTCTCTCTATACATTATGAGAGTGGACCACTGATCCTCCAGGCATTTTAAAACATTACAGGCACCCTAGCAACATGGACAGAATATAATTAATCAGAATCACTACTATATCTGTTCTCTTTTACCTGGGATTATGCTAGATTACAGTTGTGCTGCCTAGCATAATAAAGTCTGAAGAAGTATGAGATGTGCAGTTTCTATTTCCCTCATGTGCATGGCCTCTAAGCAATACTCTTATAGCCTCTTACTCTTCTGGGAATTAGACAAAAGTTTATACAAATCTGTAAAGATTTTAAAATATTGTTTATTATAGTAATCCTTCTGTAATGGTTTCTATTTATATCATTTATTTTGAACGGTTTAGAATCTATTTAGACCTGTGGTTTCTCTGTTATGATGCTACCTATTTAATTTGTAAGCAGATGCGTTGTTTGTGCACATGGTTTGTTCAGCAAGTGTTTGTGCATGGGGGGAAGAGCGGGATTCCAGTAAAGCTTCTGTGATGGATAAGTGAAACAGAATTGCAGCAGTAAACTTGATGGAATGGTATAAAGCTATTTTGGTTCCTATACTGTAGCTGAACCTATTTCACAGCTCTTGCAAGCAAAATTTTGTTATCTGTAATAGCCATGGAAAAAGAGCAGAGTCGACATAAAAAGACTGCTTACGGTCTAAAATGTTAATGCTGGTATTTTTATTCGTACAATCTTTTCTTATATTTTTATGTGCATTTGGTGTAGATGAAAGAAAGATATTAACACACTTCTACCACTGCCACTTGTCCCCTTAAGTCCATTCAAAACATTGCTGCCACAATCACCTTCATATATCTTCACTTTGATCATGTTACACCCACCCTTCTGCACCATATCAGACACAAACTTCTGGTCCTTAGCTTCTAGGCCCTTCATAATTTAAATTCATCCACTAATCCAGTCTTAACCCACTGCCGTGATGTACCCCTTTTACTTCTGCAGTGATGGCAGCCCCTCATTTTCAGCCATTTCTCCCAAAAGCACCTACTTCCTCACAGCGCCTTATGCATTTTGTACAACCCCTATTCTGTCCACCGTCAAATCCTTCCTTCAGTCCCACCTCTCCCATGATGTCCAGGGTAAGCTGCTGAGGGATAATGGCTAGACATGTGGCCTGTGAGTGATTCATTAGTTTCTCTTGTCCACCTGTCTCTTTTGTCTAAAAACAACATACCATCTTGAAAGCCTCCCAGTTGTATGCTTAGCTAAGAATAGGAGCAATCTTATGTTCCTTTACTTCTGTAACATTATATACCATTGTCTTCCACCTTCCATCTTCTTTGTGTTCTGCATCCACCTGTTATATCTTGTCTCTAGTTCAAGGACGGGCAACTTTAAGGTGGTAGAGGGCCACAAAATCCACTAAAACTCTTTGGCAGGCCATATAGAGGAAAACATTTTAAGACCGAGCCAGGTTGCTAACATAGCAAAATTGCTGTTACCTCCTATCTCTCAGTTCAGCTCTGCTTTCCCCATTAGCCCAGGTTCCGACTCCACCCTGAGTTCTGGCTAATGCTGCCCCATTGGCAGTCCCGGTCCCAATTAGGGCCTTTGCATGCTACTGTACTATAAATAAATAAGTGATAGCTAGAGCCAGGCATAGTGGGAACAACTAATGTATATGTTTCCCCATGGAGCTCACCCAATTTACTTCAGTCCTACCCTGCAGTATTGGTGCTGTTTTCAACCTCTCTTAGGCAAAGAGACCCTGTTGCACTGAGCTATACAGAGGGATTTATTTGAATGTAAAATGTGCTCCTTAGGGACTGGAGTGAAGCCATCGAGAAGATTGTGTACAATGATCTGTAGGTTCACTGTGATCATAACAAAAAAAAAATCCTTTTCATCCTCTGTAAACTGTGTCAGTCTTTTGATTTTGTTTCGACAACATCTCGTTAGCATCTCTCAATAGAGCTTGTGTGACCTTTCCGGAAAGGGCCTACAGCCAGCTGTGTTCTTCTCTGGGGTGTGTTATCAATATGAAAAAGCCAGTGCGAGTGAATCACTTAAATAAATAAACAAACACCACAGAAATCATAACAATGGAGAGGCTTTTCCAAAGAAAAGCAGAGAGCACGACTGAATTCTGTCACTCAGTGTTTTGGACAGTTATGTTTATCTCTGTCATTCTTTCAAATTCCCCAGACGCCACCTTCACAGCTTTCTCTCCACACACTCCACAGAATCTTTCAGGATACACCCCATTTTGGCGTTCCTGTTCCTCCCTTGTCTTCCTTCAAGCACCTTGGCGTAAAGGGAGCCTTCAGAGACACCAGAGCTTTCACATATAGGCTGCCCAGACCCGTTGGTAGTCCGTATAGTATCAGCCATAACACAACTGTGCTTGTGCATTCCTATTTTGGATGGTTTCCATACAAGGAATTATTTCCATTTTCAAATGCTGGGTCTTACCAGCCATTCCTCAGTCCTAATTTTATTTATTTATTGACCTATGTAATTAGTTTAGTCACACACACACACGCGCGCACACACATGCACATCTCAGTTCCTTAAGGTATTATACACATACATGTTTAGACCTTCCTATTCCTTCTGTCGTTTTGTGTATGTCTTGGAGTGGCGGATGTGATTCCCAGCTCTTGCGGACACTCACACTAGCTCTCCATGAGCTGACACACAAAATAATAGTTGTGTAGCCGCAGTAGCATGCGCAGCAGCAAGTGACAGCATGGGCTAGCCTTGCTGAGTACAACTCCCCCTGAACCCTTTGGATATGTACTCAGCATGCTTAGCCTGTCCCACTGCTGCCCATGCTACCATGGCTATTAGGGTTGCCTCCTCTGAGGTACAAAAACCCAGGACATCTGGGATGATTCGGAGCCCATGAAGCTGGGCAGCTGGCAGTGTGTGCTGAGCATCGTTCCAGATTTCCCAGAAAAGTTATCTCAAAAAAGTGATGATGCTGGGAAAACCTGGAGAGGTGCCAACCCTAGCACCTATTTTTAGCATGCTAGCTCTCGTTGAGCTAGCATGAGTACGTCTGTGTGAGCTGGGAGTCATGCCCTCAGCTCTTAGCATAGGGATAGCCTACAGGCTTATGCCTACATGCTTATCCCCAGGCTGAAGTTGGTAAAGACCTGGGGCATGTTATGAGACTTTGGAGTCTGGAGTGGAGCAAAAGAGCATATGGTGTTTACTGTTGTTTCATTTCCACACTGGGTGGCAACATCCTGGTTTTAAAGAAACACGTTTCAAATCGGATTCCAACAATCCTCCCTTTTGGTAGTTCACCCTTAAAAACTTGGTGGATGCAAAGGAAAACACATTTCCCCTTAGTGGACTGCTTTGATCAGACGCACACACCTGTGCCATGTAGCCTGTCTAAAAATATTGCCAAACCATATACACAAAGCAGAGATGAGCCGAAAAGACTGGAACAAGAGTTGAGGGTTTCATTTAACTCTCCTCTCACTCTGCTTGCCAACATTCTTTAATGTATTCACTCTAAAGTAAAATGACTCAGACTTTGATTTATTATAATATTCCCACATTTTTTATTCTATTCCTATTTTTCTTCCTTCTGACTCCTCATACATTACTCTGCTTCCCTTTCATGTTTTCCGTTTGAGACAAGCTTCTTAACAGAAAAACAACTGCCCAGCAAAAGGGTGCCCATCAAATGGCTGATTCTGCTTTAGCCCATGTTTATTTTTCTGTCTATTTGTTAGTCCTTCCAGGGACTTCAGATTTCAGGCAATTTCCTGACACTAATATTTGTTTTAGAAGTTAAACAAATGTTGTGCCAGTATAAAGGCTACATGATGATAATGTGGTTAATACAATTCGTCTTGCACAGAATAACAACTCATTTTGTGTGTAGCATGCAGAAGGTAGAATGTTTTACACAGGATGTAACAAATAATAATACTGAGCACTTATAATGGTTTACAGCTTCAAATCACTGTACAAGCATTGGCTAATTACTGTAATAAAAGTTTGGTTGCTGTATCCAAAAGTAGCCATTAGCTTTCATGCTTATCTAATGGAAAACAGGTAATAAAAATATACTGCAACTTTCTGAAAATGTGACCAAGTGAATTAACGCTGTACACTTCTGAATAAAAGCATGAAGAGACATAAAGGCCATAAGAACTCTTAATGAATGCTAAAGCATTGAATAGGGAGGATATCCAGTGTAGGTAATTTGTTGGATGAAGGATATCAATGCTAACAGAGAACCAGAACACAGAGTTTGCCAGACTGAAAGAAATCATTGGCCCATCAAGTCCTGTAATTTTGACTTTAAAAATGGGCAACTCCTAATGTTTCAGAGAAAGGTAAAAATCTCCTATGATGCATCTGTGCATCTGGCACAGTGCTGTACTTGGGTAGTAAATAAATTCCTGATTCCTGTGTCTGCCCGAAAACACTTGATTACGCCTAAATATATATATATAGCTATAAATATTTTTATGGGTCATCCAATATCAAGACCTGTTGAAAAGCCAGTGAAAGCAATGTATTCTGTATGATGTTTATCTCTCCATGGACTTCTAAGATGATCATCACCTTGATATCTAGAAACCCATCATTATGGTGTCTAGGCCACATACTCTGTGAAGAGGTAGTTTCTTTGTGTATTAATTGTCCTTTCCATTCATTTCAAATCACTTTTTGCACTCTGGTGTGACAATAAAAGAGATGGGGAGGATCTACTCAGTTTTTACTGTACTCTAAAATGATCCTATTATGTTCCCTCTATGAATTCTCCTTTCCAGGATAAATAATCCCTATTTTTGTGATCACTTATATGTAAGACTCACACATTCTACAGTCCCAACAATAAGGATCTGGGGTGAAATCCTGGCCCCATTGAAGTCAGTAGCAAAACTCTCTTTAAATTCAGTGGGGTTTGGATTTCTTCTCTGACTTGGAAAATATAGAGTTCTGTAATACCAAACTTTGTATAACAACACGGGGAAAGGAAGAAAATATGATAAAAGCAGAGCCAGTTGGATCTAATCATATCTTGCACAGAACTCAAAATACCAAGTGATGATGTACAGTGGGCAATGCTGGTGTACGATACAGAACCTCTGTGCTGACTCTCAGACATGAGCTTTGGGATTTGCCTTGCAAACAGCAAGCACTTTTCAGCGAAAAAAAGATCCCATCTAGATTTGAATTATATTAATTGAGAGATTTTCTTCATTCCCTAGGAGTCAGGTAGAGACTGCTGTCTCTGTCCCTCTTTCTCTTTTCACAACGAACCACCAAGGCTCCATCATCTTAGCCAGAAATCCTGACACCCTGTTCTTTAATCTAATCCCTGTTTAACACTCTTTGCATAATACCCTGTGCCAGACAAAATGATGGCTATGTGCTCTGCCACGCAGTGCTAATAGTTTATGCTAGAAGTGCAGTTGTTGACGTTAATTTGTACTAGAACAGTACCCACAAAATCCAGCTCAAAACAAGGTCCCATTGTGCCAAGCTATGTATGTTCATCTAGTAAGAAAGAGTCCCTTCACTGAAGAATTTACAATCTAATAGACAAGACAGAGTGGAAGAGTGGAGATATTACTACCCCCTTTTTACAGATGGAGAGCTGAGGCACGGAGGGAGTAAGTCCAGGGTCACGTAGAAAGCCTGTGGCAGAATCAGGAATTGAGTCATGATCACTTGAGTCCTAGTCCAGTGCCTTAATCACAAAAACATCCTCCCTCTCTATGGTTCTGTATTATTCAATTAGCCAAAAAATGCAAATTGATTTAATTAAAAAAATAGTAAATTTCTAATTTCAACATAGATGAATTCAGTGGCTGTGGAAATTTTGAATAATGGATAATAGACATCTGTAGCTCTTTTTCTTAACAGATGTGTTTTCATTTACACAGCTGTGAACAAAAATTATATTTATATTTTTCCTGATGCATAATTTTTAGCCTAGAAACAGACTTCACATTAGCATTAAACTGCCAACAGGTGTCGTTTTCCGGTTTGTAGAAATAATCCTCTTTGGCAAGAAGTCGGTATTATTTTTCCCCCAGACATGTTTGCTTCCTTTAAAACTTCTTTTAAAATTATTTTCTCCTTGATGAAACAAATCCTCCAAAGGCTTCATTAGCTTGACACTAGTATTATCTGATTGAATATTTCAATCATAAAATCTTTTGGAGTGTTTTAGTACTTTACACTAGGGACTCGACAGGGTTATAGACGTGTGCTCACAAGATTTTGAGGAATTGTTGTAATAAATTCAGATGATTTAAAATGCACAGAGTTCATTAGAGAGGTAGACACCAATGATTATTTTAACTATTGATTAGAATAAATTACATTGCCTCCTTCCAAAGAGAGAGAATCAAATGCAACTGCTTTGAGGCCCGATTCAGCAGTGCATTTAAGCATGCACTTAGTTGTAAGCATGTTGACTCCAGTGAGTCTACTCAAGCATTTAAAGTTAAGCATGTGCTTAAGTGCCCGACTGAATACCTTGCATACTGTGAAATCTCTTAGGCACAGAAAACTTGTCAAACAACTTTTCCCTCCTGAAATGCTCTTCCCAAAGCCCATTTCTGTGCTAGTGTTTCCCTTGAAATGTAATTTTGTTTCATTTAGCTTTCCAATGGTGGTTCTTACCTAGTGTCAAGAGAGTTAGGACAGCTGCAATGGCAATTGTGGTATCAATAAGCATGTTCTTTCCACAATATGTTCCTATCAGTCAGACTTGCAAGGGATACCACACAAGTGCTTATGTATTATGTTAACCTTTGTTGTTTATTAAGATTGTGGAGCGGGCATATCTCCAGTAATGGAACCCACCTGCCTTCCATTATTACGTCAGTTTCCTGCATCACATTTTTCTAAAAGCTCTGTTCCACTTGAATAATCACAGAGCATATGTACATGGCCACAGGACAGATGAGAAAATGGCTAACATGATCCAAAATACCGCAGAATCAATCCATTCAAGTTCGATGTTATCTAAAAAAACTCCTGTGATTTCTTTAGTTCTGTTTTGTATTGTCTTCTTATTCAGAAGACACAGTCCCTAAGCGTGCCGACACTTACACCTGTGCTTAACTTTTAAGTGTGATAGTGGTCTCCTTGAAATCAATAGGACCACTTATGTGTTTAACGTTAAGCATGAGCGTAAGTGGTGTATATATGTGTATACATATATATACAGACACACACACATATATATATATATACACACCCCATATATATATATCCTGAGGAAAAGCTGGACAAAATACCCTTTCTGGCTTCACTCTTCAGTACGCTCCCTGTCAATTCACTGAAGCAAAAGGTTTAAAAGTTAAAACATGGACTTTTGATTGACTAATCGGAACCCTATTATAAGCTTTCAAACCATCCCTCCTTCTCCCACACATGTATGCACACGCACAATATAGGAAATATTTTGATATATACATTTGAAGCATTAGGCCCTTGGACTTACATTACCAAGTTCGAGTTTCTTTGTAGCTAAGAACTATTTGTTAAGGTGGTTCTGCGTATTTCGGACTCACATTAGGTTTCATGAACTTTAATGAACAGGGAGTAACAAATTCACTGATGAAATTGGGTTAGCATGTGATTAACATTCAGAGTGATGCAGACGAGTGTACCAATAATGGGAACATGTGCTCACATCATGATGAAATGCAGATTAGAGGCCCTGGAGCAAGCCCAAGGATGTGGGCCAGCACCGTTTCATCTCTGTCAGTTTTAATCTGCTCTAAAGTGAGTGTGCTACCAGTCTCCAAGAGGAATCTCAAATCCTGGTAAAACACTAAACACAACTTTTTGTTTTCTGTTAGAGGCTATTAAAACATTTTTCTTTAAAATCAAAGCTTCACAACATAAAAAGACAAGGTATTTCATCTAAAACAATATCACGAACAGTGGGGAAGAGAGGGGAAAATGGTGTGCTTGACTCCTCTTGATTTGGTTTAGAGTTATAACATGCTGCGTTACTGAATAGTCATTTTAGTCAATTGAAACCCAGCTGAGCCTTGTGGTCTTGTTACAGCTTCTGTGTATGAAACGGAGAAACAAATCCAAACCCACGCTTTTAAATGAAGTGCAAAGTAATGCCATAGAGGGAAGGTAGCAATCCATTTAAAATGATAATCTGTGGAGCTGGACAGAAAATGATGAGCACTGAAGGTCATAGGAGATTGATCTTGAAAAAGTGGTTTATCTTTTGGACCACAGTTGTAACGCCTCTCTGCTTATTCAGGTTTTTGCCTGAGGGGGTGACTTGAGGTGGGAATTTAAGTCAGAGTTTCTTTGCTTTTAATCGGAATTGTTTTGCTGAGGAGTTTTGTACTTTGGCACATATGGCGATAGTGTTGCTTGGGTGAGGCAGGCAGGCAAGCAGGATTTGTCCTCTGATGTCACTAGAGAGATTTACACAGTCATTATAACAACATAATTATATGTGTTTTGTGATGGTGATTGGCAGGTGTCATAAACTGGAGGAAAAGTGTCCATGTCTTTGTAGCAAGTATTTGTGTTAGAAGACAAGATCTTGTCATTTTTGCCTGATTTAGAATTATAGCAATATATTAAACTGGATAAAAGAATAAATGAGTCACATGTTATGCAAGGCAGCTGAGCTATTTTTGAATTATGGCAGCACCAGAAAAGCATTTGTCATTTTGTTATGTATCAAAATTTGGAGAAAATGAAGGGGCAGATGGGGATAGGGGAATAAACTGAAATTTAACTGAGGTTTTACTGGAAAAAATTATGCACAGATTCACGTGGCACCTAAAATTTCTCAGCCATTTAGAGTGAGTGATCAGAAGTTCCCTTAATTTAGCAGAACCTTTCTCAGTGTACATTACGGGTTGCTTAATGCAGTGGTTCTCAACCTTTCCAGACTACTGTGCCCCTTTCAGGAGTCTGATTTGTCCTTGTGTACCCCAAGTTTCACATCAATTAAAAACTACTTGCTAACAAAATCAGACATAAAAACACAGAAGTGTCACAGCACACTATTACTGAAAAATTGCTTACTTTCTCATTTTGACCATATAATTATTAAATAAATTGACTGAAATATAAATATTGTACTTGCATTTCAGAGTATAGTATATACAGCAATATAAACAAGTCATTGTCTGTATGACATTTTCATTTGTACTGACTTCTCTGGTGCTTTTTATGTAGCCTGTTGTAAAACGAGGCCAATATCTAGATGAGCTGATGTGTCCCCTGGAAGATCTCTGTGTACCCCCTTGTTGAGAACCAAATGCATATCATAATAAGAAGTTCTAGGATGAAGGCATTACGTATACTGCCACCTCATATCCATGGATCAGTCTTCGCAGATCAGGGATATTACAGTAATATTTCAGTAGACCAGAAAGTCCTTGAGATAGTCTGGTATGCTCACTTCCTGTGTGCCTGACTTCTTTCTATCTGAAAAATGTGGCTAATGGCAGCCATCCACCTTTTTGCTGTTTTTATCTGTACAAAATTCCTATGGTTTTACTTGACCGCTGACATGTAAAATTGCCAAATTCTCTTCTCAGTTAAGTGCTGTGAGTGAGGAAGCTCTTTGTTACTTTGTGCCAACTAGCAAGGGGCATAGAGGGGATGCCTAGGTGTTACAGAAATCTCCTGAGTCTGTAATTTACATTCCAGCTCCCCAAAAGTGTGTCATGTGAGGTCTCTAATAAAAGCCTGTGTCACTCTGGTCATCGATATCCTTTTAAATGTATGGGATGGTACTGTAGAAGGAGTTATGTAAACTGAAAACATGTTCTTGGAGTCTATGTCTAGGGACTGGTTGCCAGCAAAGGTGAAAAACAGGCTTTCTGATAGAGAAGAAATGTATATGTTTTTGGCTATTTAAATGTAAATTAAGCATTGTATAGTTCATCGTTGGTCACCGCTCACCAGTCTGAACCAAATGCAAATGAAGTATTGTGAGAACTTCAAAGAAAGAAAGAAATTAATAGGAAGAGAGAAACAGGCAGGTGGTGGGGAGGAAGGAACCTGATCTAGAGATGCATATCAAAGGTTTGCTCTGTCATGTTTTGGGGATAGAGAAGTCACCCTATTACCCTTTACTGTGGACGTAAACGAGTTTACTTCATGAAAAAGGGGTCTTAGCCAGACTTGGTTGAAAACCCTGGAGAGAACTTCGGGTGAGATAAACATTTTTAGACAGGACATTACCTGTTAGTTAAGTTTAGACTGTAGAAAGTGTGTCATGATTTTGTTTTATATGTAACCATTTGTTTCCAATAATCTTACTCACTATCACTTGAATCTCTGTTCTTTGATGATAAAATTATCCTTGTTTTCATTATAAATATTTGTAAGTGCTCTGGCGCTAAGCACAGTGGTGGTCCTAAGTTGAATCTTGCAAGCTGGTGCGTACTGTTCCTTTGGGAACAGCAGGCCTGATAATTCTAAAAGCATTCAGTGGATAAGGGGCTAGACGCTACAGGGTACACTCGGAGGTCTCGGGATGGTGCATATCTATCACTAACCTGTGCAAGGGGAGCGAGGCTGTGTGGTTTTGGAAGTCAGTACTTGTGTTGCCAGAGGCTGGTGGTGTTAGGGAGTTGATTCACAGCAAGTGCAGACAAGACTGCCTCATGCCAGGATAGGTTATGGTGAGGTGCTTCACAACCCTGCGTACCCCTCGTGATTTTCACAAGTGCTACCAATACAAGTTGTGTCTCCCTGCTCTATTCTGTTGCATAACGTAATCATGGGTCATGATTTCAAAGGCAAGTGCTGTTTCTGCATGTAGTTTCATAGGGCGTGTCTTCACTGCGGTGTTAGCTCGAGCTATAACCTGAGTTTTGTTCCTAACCCAGCCCCTGTCCACACACACAAAACTCTAGCTCAAGTTAAGTAGTGCTTTAAACTCCGGCTGGCTGGGAGGTGATAAGGTATAGCTTGAAGCCCCAGTTCTGCTGACACTGCACCTGGTAATGCCATGGAGAAGCTGTTAATCCAATCACTGTGACATGCAAACGTTGTTTTGCTGGGTGATCACTTGAGCGAGGCTAGCTCGAGTGGAGTAACTCAAGTGTACTAACTCAGACTAGCTATTGCAAAGAAGACAAGCCCATATAGGCAAAGGCCAGTGGGTTTGGATGGGTATAAATGAGACCGACATATAGCTCTAAATATTTTTGTTTAACATTATTTTGTTTGGTGGTGGGTTATCATGAGCTTTGAAATACATCTGAGCTTCCAGTAAGCCTAAGGAATTGCTAATGTTGACCATGAAGAGAAGCGGTCCTGGAACTATCTGAAAGCAGCAGGTCTGTGCATATAATAAGCTTATTTTCCAGCATGGGAGCATATTGGATGTGGAATTATTCCAGTTCATTTACTGAAGGCATTTCTATCAGCTGGGAGCAATTTCTGATCCACTCAGTCCTGCAAGTGACTAACTAGATCTGGCTTGGGATGGAAAGTGAATCTCTCATAGGGTGAATGGAGACAAAAGGAATGATCTATAAGTGGGGACATGTCCGTATTCACTAGTTCAGCTACATGAGAAGGAGGGGCAATATGTTAAAGGCTGCGTGGCTTACAGTAAGTTTAAGTGGAAAGCCCCCACTGATCAAGTGTTGGTCACGTTTGGATAGCTTGTGCTCTGGAAGAAAACGAACAGATAATAAATCCAAGCAATGTGTTCAGGCTATGCAAAAATTAAGGAATTTCATAGTAAGCTTTTCCCTATCCAATTCTTTAAAATTCAGCAAGCCTTTTTTCGTCCTAGGTCTTGAGATGTTAATGACTTTGACTAATTGTCAACACCACCAATTACTATGACTGATACCTTATCATTTCCCACAATGAGCAATGCTAATTAAAATTGATTGTGCTGCTGTTCTGGCACAGCAGCAAGTTCCCTTTTTATTTTTTGTTTAAACATGAGCTTATTGGGCCGATTTGGTGAATTAAATAAGGGAAGCTCATTATTCTGATGTTTATTTTCTAGTGGGGATTTTGAGCCACATTGGAAGGCAGTTACAAGTGTCAAAGAAATAGAAGAGCTTAAAAAGAATGTCTTTTCGAGTATCAAAACACATGCTAATAATAATATTTAGCACTTTCATGCCTTAGTGCTTTATATTTTCAAATTACTGTACAAACTTCAATCTTCAAACACCCTGTGAGGTAGGTAAATATGTCTTCTTTTTTTACAGACACTGACAATGAGACCCAGGGGCCTGGATTCTCCTTTATATTAATGTAAGCCAGGAGTCCTTCATGTTAGTGAAATTATACTGGTGAGAGACAGATACAAATGAGATCAGAATCAGAGCCAGAATGGTTAAGTGATATGCCAAGAAGTACATAAGAACATAAGAATGCCATCCTGGGTTAGACTAATGGGCCATCTAGTCCAGTATCCTGTCTTCTGGCAGTGGCCAATGCCAGGTGCTTCAGAGGGAATGAACAGAACAGATAATCATCAAGTGATCCATCCCCTGTTGCCCATTCCCAGCTTCAGGCAAACAGCAATCCTTGCCCTTCTGGCTCATAGCCCTTGATGGACCTATGCTCCCATGAACTTACCTAGTTCTATTTTGAACCCTGTTATAATCTTGGCCTTCACAACATCCTCTGTCAAGGAGTTCCACAGGTTGACTGTACCATAAAGGAAATTACTTTCTCAGGGCTGATTCAAGCCTAGCCTTGTACCTCCCACTAATCTGTGAAGCCATGTTTCTTCCAAGGTCGAATCAAGAATTGTTTATTATAGCTCAAAACCCCAGGTCTTTGCTGGGTCGTATTCTCTTATCTGTTGGCCTAGCCTTTCCTGAATCGGTGGCAGCTGGTTGAAAAATGTATATCAAAAGTGTTTTTCAATGGTAAATTTGGCTTTCAGCTAAACAAATTTTGCGAGATGGGCTTGCTTTCCACAGAAAATATCTTCTGTTTTCTGTCAAAAAGCTGAACACCCAAAACATTTCTGTCAAAAAACAAAATATTTTGATTAGTGTATGCCTGATGGGAACTGTAGTTCAGTTGCCTCATGTCCATGGACTGGGCTGCCCAGATGGATTTCATCTCCTGTGATGCACTGGTTCCCTTCGCCAAGATGGCAGACCCTGCTACCTTATGGGAGAAGCAGCACAATAGGGAGTATGGTCTATAGAGAGGAATGGGAACACGAAGCAACTGAACTACAGCTTCTATGAGGCACTGCAGTGGCAAATCATATGAGAATCTTGACTTCTCTTGGAGAGTTATGTGATCTAAACCAATTGATTCATACTATGATCACTATTATGGAGTTAAAATTTATTAACAGTTACCATGCAGAAGTGTGAAAGATACTCCAGTACTTGCCTATAATTAGCATAAGAAATAACAGCATCATCTCAAATATTACGGCGTGGTATCTGTTAATGAATGATGACTTGTACTAGGGTTTAGATTTCTGCTTGCACATTTCACAAGTGCCTAAAGGATCATTGTCTAGCAAGCAAAGTTTGCATTATAACATTGACATAGTCAGGGCCCCGCATTGGTTTGGCCTGTATGTTGCCTACATTTAAGTTGAAGTCAAAGAATCTTTAAGTTAAAAAATAATTATACATTTATTGAAAGATGTTTTTGAAAGTTATATTGTGAAATTATAATTGGAGCTACTGTCACTTAAGAAAGTCCCTCCCCCTTCCCCTCTTCCAGGCTTTAGGCTTAAACTAACATAAATATATACTCCACAGAAATGTCAATATAAAATAATCACAGCTGGTAATTAGACATAAAGTAGCAAGCATTAGTTTCATAGAACGTAGCCTGTCGCCATCCTCTGTGCGTTAGAGAAGGAAGGAGCCTGGCCCTGAGGGAAGGGCGTACCCAGAAGAGAGAAGGGTGGAGAAAAGAGCCTGTCGGAGGTGGGTGGGAAGCAGCCGAGTCAGAAAGCAGCAAAATTGGGGACTGAGCAGACCTGGGCTGCTGTTGTAGGGTCCCTGGGCTGGAACCCAGGGTAGTGGGCGGGCCCGGGTTCCCCTATCAGCCACTGTTGGAGTGGCCTGGCCTGGACAGTGGGTCCAGTGACACTCTATACCCTTGAAGGGGAAACTACATAGTTACCTGGCTGGACTTGCAAAGAGGAAGCTGCACCTCCTGGGGTGAGAGAGAGGCCACGGACTGAGAAAGAGGGCAACGGAGGACAGCCTGCAAGGGGAAGTGTGGGAAATGGAAGAGAGCCAATCCCCAGACCAGGCAACAGAAGGCACCACCTGTGACCCATTAACACCCTCCTTTATAGTAATTATAATTGTAGTATAGCTCCATTGGTTTAATTGCAGATACTCCTGATTTACATCTCAGTGTAAATGAGATGAGACTAGGCCTCCGCGGTGTATAAGAAGTGTCCTAATAAAAGTGAAGAAATAGCCACTCACAGTCTAAATGATATTAAAATTAGTAATATTTACACTAAACTCATTCACAATTCTTCTAAAGGTTTATCGAGCTCTGTTTCGGGTGTTCTCCATTGGAGATAGCGGTGACACCACTTCCTGCCCCTTTGCAACTTTTGGCATTGGATGACATTGCTCAGGAATGATTCTCTGACTTCCAGACGTGCAAACGATGAGTAACTTCGTTAAATGTAATGGCGTAGCATCAGTGAAGATGAGAGGAGAATTAGGCCCAACGTATTTAAAAAAACATGTTATTTCACAGCTACATGTGCTAATGGAACACATTATTCCTTGGTAATGGTGCCATTAGTGCATGTCACCCTGAAGCTGACTAGGCACCACCGTTTTTCTGAGACATGAATGTGTGCTGTTCCACTGCTAAAAAGAGAATGCCTGCTACCACTAGGAAAACTACTTTGCCCTTCTATAGCAGGATCTTATAACACCTTATAAAAACGAATAACTTACTCTCCACAAGGTCACACGGCAAATTTGTGGAATGGAACCCAGATCTCCTGGCCTGATGCAATAAACTAGGATTGGTGCCTTTCTAAAACTTCCCAGTTGTTGCTAAAACGTTTGCTCCACTGGTGTTATGTTGGCTGGTCTCATGTGTACGCTGCTACTGCAAGACCACGTTACGTCACCCTCATCAGTGCAGATCTGATCAACACACTGTTAAAAATCAGGACAGTTTAGGGCTTCCCAGGCTGCTAACACTGATAGAGTTGAACCAGTGTTTACACTGGTGGGACATTTTTGGAAAATTTCCCAAATATTAACAGGACCTTAGAAAGAGAAACTGACAAAGAAAAGGACTCTACATGGATTACCTAAAAAATGACATTATAATATTTTAAATATTTTTACTTAAATCCGAGAACTAAAATGCAACTTTTAAAAAACCAAAACAATAAACTAACAAACAAAAAAAATCCTGCCACAATTGCTGCCACAACTGCTTAAGTCTATCCTGTCTGTTCAGAGTGTGCGTGCATGCGTGTGCGTATGTGTGTGTGTTGCAATTGGGTTTGAGGCTGTCCTTTCCCACCAAAATGAAAAAAAAATCTATGCGCAGACCTATTGGCTGTACAGGAATCTTATTAAAATTTTCACGCCAAATCCTGGGAAGAGAATAAAGCCACATACTTTTTTTTTTTTAATACATGCAGAAGCGGATTGGGGCAGCTAGTACAGAGAGGTGGATATGTTCTTCTGCTCTCTGTCATGTGAAAGTTTTATTTATTTGTATAGTGACTGGCTCCACTGGCCATAGCCTTAACTTAATCTGTAATTGTTCCTGCGCATGGAACTCTGGAGACCTGCCGCTGGAAATCGTCACTCATCCCTGATCCCAGGGTGGAGTCCCCTTGCCTGAGATCTCTACTGCTTTGTCCATCTCTGCAGCTGACTGCAAGTCTCAAGCTTTTTATACACTTAAAAGGGCAGCATAGGGCAAAGACACAGAAAATACCATGACCCCAGAACAGGATCTGCCATGAAAACACCTTTACAAGTAACTGCATATTTTGCCATTATGAATTTTTCTGCAATATTTTGCTGGAAGAGAATGCGTGCTACTTTGAAGAGCTGCTATTGTATAGAGCTGAATGTTTGCCCAGCTGTGAGATTTACATATATTCATTTGCCCCTCTAGGGTGCTGGATAGCTTATTAGCACAGTCCCTTCATTTATAGGAGGCCCTTTAAAAAGATTCATCAGGACTATCCGGGAACATTTGCTGGTGTCCAGTGTCATGCAGAATGGATTGTGTGTGAGCCACGTATCAGGACGTGGCTTGTTTTTAACTATTGTCTTTGTGTACAAATGATCAGTGGTTAAAAGGGAAAACCGAAAAGTGATTTGAATGCCTTAGGTCTAATGATGAAATCAAGGAAAAGGAAGCAACTGATCTTGAACCTCTGCCTCCTATAATGTGTGTATTTACGTTATTTTCCAAGTTTTTCGTGTTCAAATTTGCTTGTACTGTGTCAGTTTGCAGGGCGCTTCCTGGTCCCAGTGACTGAGGGGTTATCTCTAGTTTAGCACCTTCCCCCTTACATTCCCTTCCTTCTCCCATGTTCTTTGCAAAGATGCTGAGGACTGGCTGCTTGGGAGACAGAACAAGGAAAATGCCAAGAGGAAAAGAAACAGAAAAATGATCCAGGCAGCATTTACAGACCAGTAAGCCTTTCATCTGGTCCTGATAAACTGGTTGAAATAATGATTTAAAAAAAAGCGCTTGGAAAATCAAGATATGATAGGGTCTAGCTGCATGATTTCTATAGAAGAAAATCATGACTCATTAATCTATTAGTCTTAGAACATGTTCGTAAAGTAGTGGGTAAAGGAGAACTGGTTTACATAATTATTTAGACTTTAAAAAATCCTTTGGTATTTATTCATGAAGCCAATAGGAATTTAGCACATGGAGCATCTGCAGCGGGCCTTATCTCTAGGCATATTCATCAATCATAATGTATGTGTGTCCTTCAAGAATTCCTGCTGTTCTCGCTATTAGGGTTCTGTGTTTCAAGAATGACTGTACCCCTAGTTTCAGATTCAGATTAAAAACCCTTTCCCAGAAGCTCAGAAGGGGAAGTCATTATAAATTTTTTTATATGCACTAGTCATCACTTCTTTTAAAATACTATTACTACTTTGCATTACTGTAGCACTTTCTATTCAAGGACTTCAAAACTCTTTATAAATCTGAACTAATATATCCTTAGGCATCCCTGGGAGCAAAACATTATTATCCCCAATTTACTCATAGATAAATTAAACATAGAGTAGTCTAATCACTTGCCCAAGGTCACAGAGCAAATCTTTGGCAGGGCTGGGAATCAAGGCCGAATCTTCTGACTCACTTTAATCACTAGACCTTACTTCCTGTCCCTATCTGTTGTTCTTTCTTTGTCCTAAACAGAAATTTAAAACAAAGCTAACAAAATATATTTTATCCTTTTGTTTACCAGCCTGGCTTTTGCAGTTGAGTTCAGTCCCTATAAAATTGATTTTAAGACACTTACCAAGCTCTGGATTGATCGCAGGCTGCCTTCGAGCTTTCTTCTGTTTGCTACCTACCTACTTTCCCTACTACCCAGTTAAATCAGACAGAAGCGACTAGGTGTCCCTTTCTGAGCAGGAGGCTAAACACTGAATCTCCATAATTAGCGAGGGAAAGCTTTTAAGGAATTGAAATGTTGCATTGTTATGATTTGTGCAGCAAAAGCCAAATAAAAATTGTAACATTTTTTTAGCTATGGGCTTCCACTTTCTTTCTCTCTAATGCAGGGTAAGCTGCCTTAGAGCAATCTTTTAAATGTAATGATTATTACAGGAAATACTGTACAAAGCAACGTTTTTTCAGCGCAAAATAATATGTAGGGCAAGGTTTTAAGTGAGGATAGACTAATGAATGCGGTACAATAATTTTGATGATAAATTTCCCTAGAGGATAAAGAGGAAGAACAGAAGCAGACTGTATTTAATCATGCAAGTTAAAAGGAATGCAGACCTACAAATATTTGTAGAGGTTCAATTTCTCTAATGATTGTAAGATATTCATTCCATGGAGGTGAGATCCCAAAGACCCCTGCTCTGTTGATCAATACTTGGAACGTATATTGATTTCCAATTTAATAGTGTTAACTTCTTAGCTGTTAGAAAGAACTCTTGGTAACAATTTTCACCTTACGTGATTTTCATTCTGTTGTTCATTCAGTAGTTGAACACTATTATGACAGAGCAAACCAGTGTCTCTGGTGTGATGATTAGCTCTAGTGACTTCAGATTTGTAATGTGCAAAGATTTACTTTTCTTATGTAAGCACTATCCTAGCATGAAATGTCTATGTTTAAAGCAATGACATGAAAAATGCCATTATTCCAGCCTGACATATATTTTCCCTAATGTTTCTTAATTTTCTTTATGTATCCCATCTCTCAGATGTAATAATAAACTAATTAATAGTCTAGTTTATTACGTATATGTTGTTTTCTTGTAAAAGTTCATGCCAAATGAACCTGATGTCAGCAGATCAGACTGCTGGATGGCCAACCTTTATTTAAGCAATAAGACACACATGACAAGCAGTGCATTCCTGTGTGATAATGCCTCCAGTAGTGTTAGAAGGCACAAGGTCAAAAGGCTTAGCAACTTTAACTACCTGAAAAGTGCAGTGTAATCCCTTGGAAATAGGCTGTCTGGAGTGTCTTATTGCAATTTCAGAGAGGGAGTTATTTCTTTTTAAAGGTAAATGCGTTCATTACTTTCTGTAATTGACGGGTATGACATCACTGACTGCCAATCAGAGAACGTCTCTGTCCAGGGTTCTCAATGCTCTTAATTCCAAGTACAGGTCTGGCAAGCAAAGTGACTTTGTTTAAAATGGCATCTTGTCCTCTTTGTGTATTCAGTCACATCTGCTTGCTTTCGCAAGGAAAATGATAGGGAAATATACTTAAATATACACACATTTATAGGATTAAACTGCATTTTACTGTGGCTTTTGCTTTAGAAATGTTAGCAGCAGACATGTGAACTAATTCTGATTGTATAATCTTCATGTTACCGGTAATGGTATGCAAGACAGAAAGAATACAGTTTGCCTTTTAGATCCCAGGTTGATACCACAGAACTAGAAGTTGGCAGGGGGAAACATTGTAAACTGAGTATATGTAATATAGATTCCTTGAGATACAATGAAGATTGAATCTTATGCCATTTTTAGAATCATGTTGAAAAACAACATTGTTGGAATTTGATCCACTTTGTCCTTACCGTACATTGTTTCTCTTCTGTGTGCTCTCTCTCTCTCTCTCTCGGTTGTATTTAAAAAAAATTTTTTTAGCTTGCACTTAAAGGACCAGAGACTTCTCGTTGACTCTTATAACTCCCAGTGAAGTAATGTGGAGCCACATGGGGGTGAAAGGCCAGATGTGTAACATGGAGGTGAACATGGGAGAAAGGATAAAGGGACATAGGACTCCAAAGCAGCAGGAAATCTCTGTGTAAAGGAGGGGGGCTCCACACGTTTTGTGGGAGCTCTGTCAGGTCTAGAGGGAGATGGAGTCCTGGAGCTGTCACTCCTTATGATAGGCTCTCCCATCAGTATGTTTCAGAGATCCAGGAAGCAGTTTATGCCACACTAAGCATAATTTACTCTCCCACCACAAATTCTGCCCCCTTCAAAGGGTGGGGAAGGTGCCGGTGTGGCAGGGAACCAATGTTGTGGTTGTGCTGAGGCACTGGCCTTCCAAAGGGGGAGACACTTTCTCTGATCTATAATTCCCTATAGAACCTTTGGGCTCCACAGGAACCGAAGTATGTATGCCCTCACCTCTTTGTGCAGCCTCCAGCTCCTCATCACAAGGGAAGGCATCATCTTGTGATTCATCTTTGTTCTGCTCATGATTAGTCCAGCAGTCTTTTCCCCACTTGTGGGATGGAACAAGTAGCCTTATCTGCCCTTACCATTGACTTACATTGGTTAGGGTTGAATTGTAAAAGAAAAATTTGTGCCCTTATAAAAGTGGCTTAAATATTATTTAAATTCGTAGGCAAGAAGTCAGAAACAGAAGAGAGAAGACAAGAACTTTAGCATCCGATCAGTGCAGCCATGATTTCAAAATCAATGTTTAGCCATCAAAGTCCTTCAGTCTAGCACAGAGTTTTCCTTTTTACTGGCAAATATAACTCGGTACCAGTAAAAATCTGCTAATTTCCAGTTGTTGTTGATGAAATGAATCCACGAAGGTTACAGCTGCGCTGGCCGGGAATTTAATACTGTAGCATTAAACTGAACATGGACAATGGTTGATCTAACGAAGTGACAGTTTAGCCACGGCAGCTGGAACTAGTCAGGCACTAAAAGGCTCTGATGCAGTTGTGCCAGCAAAACTGTAACTTGTCTGGTACAGCTTACTCCAGCTCCCCCAAGTGACATACTCTACACCAGCAAAATTGCACATACACTTGGCACTTGCACTGACAAAGTGTTCTCGGTAAAAAGCACACGCCTAGCTGACATAGCTCTGCAGGCAAAAGCCTTCCAGTGTAGACGTAGCCTAAGTGATGTTATGGATGTGAATTTCAAAGGAGCCTAGTTAGCTAGGAACCCAACGTCCACTGAAATTCAACAAAAACTCCCAGCATACACCAATATTTGTGATATTCCCTGTACCTAGGTCTGCTCTTCATACTGTTTTTGTACCAATAGAGCTTTGTCAGTGTGATCTTTGTATTGAGGTACTTATACAAGCAGAACTCCTACTTACACCGTTTAAGTGTTTTATCCCAGTATAGCTTATTCCACTTCCTATCAGAATAACCTGTAATAGTATAAACACACGTATACTGGTATAATGGCATCCACACAAGGGGGATTTTACTGCTTTAACTTCACTGATACAACTAAAGCAGTGCAACTTTTCTGAGGCCTTGTCTACACTAGAAAAATAAGTCCCTCTAACATAGGTCGACTCACAGCCACCTTACTGCGGTGGCTGATGTCCACACTACCCTCCTTGTGTGGGTGGACTGCGTGCTCCCCAGGTGCACTTCCAGTGACCTAAGAAGGCAGTGTGGGGAGCTCAGACTCCCTGAAATTGCTCAGCCGTGAAATTGACAAGGCTGCCCCAGCTTCCTGCAGGGAGCAGGTGGAGAAACACCACAGCTTCTCACCGTGCTCCCAGTGGCGCGGTGAAATTGACAAGAATTTGACAGCCCGTGTAAGGAACAGTGTCAGCTACATTGACACTGTGTCGCCCTAACTAAGCCAACGTAAGCCCTACCCCTGTTGTTGAGGTGGTTTTATTATGTTGGCATAGCAGGGGAGTTGCATCGCAGGGAGGAGTATTTTTATTTGTACAGCTCCACTGTTTTGTCGACAAAAGTCAGCTTTTGTCAACTAACCTCTCCAGTGTAGACCAGCCCCGAGTAGACAAGGTCTTAGTTATCTGCCGTCTTATTCTGCTCAACGCTGCTGCATACAGTGCATCGGTGCTTATCTAAGGAATGAGTGCGGCTGAAGCAGAACAAAGAGTTCAGTCAACAGAGACGCATTTGCTCTTGCAGATTTTTGTTGCTCTTATTCTCCAAGTACTTACGGCTGGGGCAGGTGGCAGTGGAGACATCAGAACACAGTTTTGGGGAGGCAGAGCTCAGAGGGGCCCTGTCTGCAGCCCTTTATGCTCAGCTGGCTGGCCTTCCAGCCAGCTGTTTATCCCTTGGCAGAGGAGAGAAGAGAAGGCAAAGCCTGTGGCGGTCCCATGCCATAAACTGCCTGCTGAAGTATAGGGAATCCCTAGGGCATGGGTTTTCAATGTGGAGAACCCAAACAAATGTCAGGGGGTCATAACTGCGAAGCCCTCCCCATGTTACTAAATGAGAGAGGAGTCTGGGTTACATGGAAAGCGGGTTTGGGGGGAGGTAAGGGTCCTTGTATGAAAAAGGTTGAGAACCACTGACCTAGGGGATACGGTGAATACTGTTGTTTAGTTACAGAGGTAAATGGTGGAAAAATAAGGGCAAGCACTGTATCATTACGGGGCAAATTTTGGCCAAATATTTTTGTCCTCTTAAATAAGGCATAGTTATCTATACACTGTATTTCTTAAGAATATTGTAATTGCAGGATTCTTATCTTAGGTATATTAGAACATATCGATATGTCCGTAAAACTCAATTAGCCTCTGGCAACCTCCTATGTGATAGTCGATCCTAAATCTTGATTTTGTACTTGGGTATGCGTATAACTTGAAGTTCATCAGAGCTCTGGATTAGTAAATGCCATTTTCTGATTGGTGTTTGTTTTGTTTTAAACAGTGAGCAAGACACGGTGGCTGTGAGTGGGATCTAGTCTTCATGGTTGGAAGGAATTTTTCAAACAGGACAGAGGTAATTCTATTTTAAAAAGAAAAAACAAAAAACTATGCAAACCTTTTGCTGATGGCAAAAATAATTTTGAATTGTTCATTGATGATAACATGACTTCAGATGTTGTCAAGGGTTTTAGCTTTGGGGTTTTTTTAATTAGCACTTGCTGACAATAAATATCATGTGAATATTGTCTGAAATAGACATGTTGCATTTTGAGTGCCCTTTGGAATTGTTGCTGGAAAAAAAGAAATCAGTGCATCTATCTTTTCTGCAGCCTACTCTGTTTTCCTACAGATCTTTTATTCCACCCTGTGATACTCATTAGTAGGTTCATTTGATATCACGGCTCTCGGTAATATAGATATCTCATACACTGCTGCATTGCCACCTAGATCCTCAACTAAATACATCCTTTGAAGGATATAAAAAGCCCTGATTTAAGATGAAAAAAATAAATTGGAAAACAAGAAGAAAGAAATGATCCTGCATAGTGCATACAGTATAATAAATAACTGCTGTTTGATAAAGGAGAATATCATAGCAATTCTCAGTTCTCATATATCTGAATATGCTATTTAAAAAAGTATAATCAAATCTCTCTATCCAACAGACATTTGATAGCTATCACATCAGTTTGTGTCTCTTATTTATAGCACATAGCTGGGTGAATTATGGGCTAGTCACAGTTCCTCCAGAACAGTTTTAATTAGCATCATTGGCTATTAGGAAAGCTACTGGTCTTCCATTCTGTCATTATGTATCCACTCTAGATTGACTAGAAATCTTATTCTCCCTCTCTTCTCTCGCCATACAAGTAAGAAAAAGAACCCATGTTGTATTATGTATTATGTGTACCCAGACAGGCTGTATTGTGCATTGATCATTTGCAGCTTATATGGTGCGGACAGCAAATGGAATATGGCGCTGTTCACTACTGTGTCTTTGGGAGTATGGTTGAATCCTGAGGCTTATGCATGTTATTGCAAAACGCTTCACAAATGTAGAAGAACATTAGTGACGTTTAAATGGCGAGGAAGAAAGTAAAACCAGTTGAAACTAGGGCCGGCTGTGCAAGTGCTGAAGTCGGGACCGTTTACCTGTGTTGTGAGCATTGCTGCTCCACATTCTGGCCGATTTTGTGCCATTTGCAGTACAGGTGGTGCAGAGGTGACCTGCCCTGGTGGGAGGCACAGTCTCTCACGGAACTTCCTGTAGTGCAGCCTTTAGGAAGCTGCAGCCTGTTCCCAGTTTACTTGGTGTCGCAGTGGGTGAGCAGGCCCGGGCCCTCCCTCCTCTCTGCCCCCAGAGGTGGGGGACGTAAGCTACCATGGTTCATTGAAAAGAAGTGGTCTCTGTGCTTCTCCAGGCCCATGGACTGGGACTGTGGCGGGCCTGTGCAAAGTGTGAGGAGAGGCTCCTTGCGTGCTCTTCCACTGAGCACCTGTGCGAGGCCTTTGTCTTGCTAAGCACTGCCAGCTGCCTTGGCCGAGTAACTGCAGTTCCTGCCATTACCACACGGAAGCGCTAAGGTGCGCAGAAACTGCTATGAGCCGCGTGACTGCTTGAGAGCCCGGTGTCTGACAATGGTGGCAGGACGAGGTGTAACTCGTTGCCCTCCCCTGACCACACGCTACTCTCTTCTCGACCTGCCAGTGGTAGCAAAGAGCAGTATGATATACAGCCTCAACAACACTAATTAACACTTGTAATATAGCATGTTCTCTACCTTCTGTGGTGTTACAGAATACATGGCGGGGGTGTGCAATGGTTTCAGAGGCACTCCTTCGAAGGGACGTGTGAGTCATGGAATTATACAGTCTTCACACCAAGCAAACCTACACCATTAGGCAACCTGTCTAATATATATATCAGTGAGTTGCTATAAAAAAAGACACACTCTGCCCACAGGCCAGGAGGAAATAATTCATATATTCCTGTAGCCTTAAATTTCCTTCTGGCCTGTGGGTGGAGTGTGTCTTTTTTTTTTTATAGCAACTCGCTGTTATTCAGTAGGATTCACTCTGTAGTGCAGAAAACCCTATGGAACTCCAAAGATCCAGATAATATTAACAAATAGGAGAAAGAGATCGTGTGTGTGTGTACTAAACTGGACCCAGGCACTTACATTTAGTGTCCCTGCATGCCAATCTGCCGCGTTGCATCAGGGAACCAACTCACACCTGGGAAAGAGAAAGTCAAGTGAAGTACATCACCACCCAACCAACACTGTGGATTCGTGGGGGTCCACAGACTGATAACAGAACTAGGAAGTTGGCGATAGGGGGATTTAAAAACAAAAACAGTCATAAATAGAAAAGGACTTGAAACAGTATGCTTCCAAATGGGAGAGCAGATGATCCATGGGATTACAAGTGAATGGAGGTTGTCCCTTCAGTTGCAAATGGGAGAGGAGACAATCCACTCAGCTGTCGTCCATGCTGTGAAAAAGTTTGAGGATCCCTGGCAGTTCAGAAACTGGTTTAGGTTTCTCAGTTTTGTTATCTAGAGCCCTGTTTTGAAACCATGTTTTTTCCTTTTCTGAGTATCTTGATACCAAGCACATTATTTAAGAAACCTTTCCAATTATTAACATGTCATAGTACTTGTCTTTGATCCACATGACTAGCGTTTGGTAAGCTATCTCTGGGTGTTACAGGAGAACAAGGTACTTCTCTACTGCAGCCTAAATAATGGTGCCTGCGGGTGATTAAAAAGTTAAGGGGCGCTCAGTGCATTTCTGTTACAGAAACCAGTTTGGACTCTTTGCTAGTTTGGTCATGTTAAATTTGATCAGGATGTAACTTGGCAGTTAAATAATAGGCTATCCTGTAGAAATTGTTGTTTTTCCAAACAGTTTTGGAAAGTTTTGCCATTACTGTGAGATTGTGGGGGGTCGGAGGGATGGCTTCAGTTGAAAACCTTTGAAAATCAAATTATGCATTTAGATCATGGCATGGATTGAACTCCAGTGCTTTGAGAGAGTATTTTTAAATTCAAAGATTCATAGATTGAGGTGAGAAGGGACCATTGTGATCAGCTAGACTGACCTCCTAGATAGCACAGGCCATAGGATTTCCCTGGATTAATTCCTGTTTGAACTAGAGCATACCTTTTTTAGAAAAACACCCAGTCTTGCTTCAAAAATTGTCAGTGATGGAGAATCCACCACAACCCTTGTTACTTTGTTCCAATGGTTAATTGCTCTCACTAGTAAAAATGTAGCTTTATTTCCAGTCTGAATTTGCCTGGCTTTAACTTCCAGCTACTGGTCCTGGCTGTGCCTTTGTCTGATAGCACAGGGCTATCCGAATTCTGTTCCCCATGCACGTACTTACAGACTGTGACTGAGAGAGTCACGTTATGGCTAGAAGCTACCAACGGTGGATCAGCTAGGCTGCCCACATCATGCCCCCATGCAGGAGAGGTCTCCACCTGGTGAAAAGCTGCAACGGAACCAGCCACAGACTCCAGCCATTGCAGCAGGATCTGTGCGTCTTTGTCCGAAAGGGTCTGTATCTTATTTGCCCTTCGTCAATGTAAAGGTTTCACGTGCTGTGATGATAGGCCCACTGTGCCTTACAGCCCTTGCCTTCATTGGAGGGTACGTGGAGAGTAGGAAGGGTGGTCATGTGTTTAAGGCAAAGGGAAATGACTCAGGACACTTGGGTTCAGTTCCTCGCTCTGCCAGTGACCTGTTGTGTGAACTTGTGCAAATCACCTCACCTTTCTGTGCCTCGGTTTCCTCCGCTGTAAAATGAAGATAATGAAACGTCCCTGCTATGGGAAATGCTTTGAGATCTATGGATGAAAAGTGCTATAAAGGAGCTGAAGGCAGAAAGGTTGCAACAAGCAGAATTCTGGCAGGTGCAGCTGAATTCTTCCTGGGGGTCCTAGAAAGTACGTGCCACAATGGCACGTTTTCTCTGTAACTGGTAAGCTCTATTGGTTGGTATGGAGAGAGAGGTGTGAGACTGTGGCCCCACCCTCCCCCATCTTTTGGGGGCTGGGCTAGACAGCTGATGGTGCTAGCATGGGGCAGTACATTCTCTCCTAAGTGATATTGCAACTTGCTGCTGTGCAAGCCTCATGCCTTGTCTTTTCCCACGTCCTGCTTGTGCACCTGTGCACAGCCAATGAGGATTGGATGTTTTGACTGTTTTAAAACGCTGTAACTCAATTGATCTCGTTCTGAGCTTGAAGCAGGTATCACTGGATGAGATACCATGGCCTCTGTTATGCAGGACTGGCTATATGATCATAATGGTCTCTACATGTATTAAGTCAATATCTGGCCTTAAAAAGATCTAGCTTTATTCAGTTTGTGTGACTGTATGGGATATAAACTTAAATATGACGGCAGCATGTTCCCGTGTTTGTGCCTATCCCTAGAGCATTCAGAGGAGATAATGAAATACCCAGAATAAGATGGAACAACTAAAAGGGCACCTCAAACTGGCATGAGGAACTGTGGGATATGGATTGTTATTGCTGCTTGGCACACAGTATTTTAATTGGTGTAAAGTCCCATGTTTATAAGTGAGGGAGCAAGCAGCGGATGGGAATTATCTGAAGAGCTGAGATTTCATCTTGAGGCAGCTGAGGGAGTCCTACTGGGCAGATTATCTTTTTTTTTTTTTTTTTTTAAAGCTTTAAAAAAATCTCCCACTGTATCTGAGGTTTCCCAGGTAGCGGAGCATGAAAGAGGAAGCTGAGTGCTAATAGATGTGGAAAAGGAAAGCTGGGAGAGAACTAGAGTAGAACATGGAAGCTGAAAGTGCTTTTCAGAGTGACATAGAGAAGCGTAATGAGGACTGCAGTTACACGTCGCATAGAAGAAGCGAGGAGAGAGAATTATAGCGATGCGAGTGGCTTAGATTGCATGAGTAGTTTAGACAGCAGATCAGAGCATCTGAGGAAGCAGAGTACTCTGATTTTTAGTGCTATTACAACCATTTTAGGTTTACTTGCAAAGTCCTTCTGACTTGAAATGCAGTCACTATAGTGTCCATGGGCCTAAAAGAATCCAAGTTGTAGGAGGATCCAAGAAGCCACCAGAATTTTTGAGTAAAAATTTGCAGTCTGCTGCTAGAAGTCACAGCTAGTGATTGTAGAGCAAAGTCTCCCAGTCCTGCAGGTTTACAACAGCCTCTAAGGGATCTGCCTTATGGACCCTGTCACGTTCCATCTGTGTCAACGGGAGCAGCCTGTGCCCAGTCAGTCTGTGCCCATGTAGCACTTGACAGTGCTGTACACAGGGCCCATTCAGAACTCCCCACTAACTGTAGGGATAGAACTCAGATCTTTCTGCTTCAAAAGCACAGGCTCCTATTATTTGTGCTAAGTAGTAGCTGATAGCACTATAGAGTCTGTGACACACACATCAGCAATTCTGATTATACTCAGCAGAGACAGTGTCCACATTCACATTAACCTGGTCCTTATAACTATTTAGGGCTAATTTTTGGTAGCCCGGGGCAGACACAGGTTCCTGGCAATTGTAGACAGAGGTGAACTTCATGAAATTTCATGGATCAGAAAAATACCTTTAGGAGTCACCCTTGCAAAGCAGACTGCTTCCCAGAGAGTCCTGTATAGAGTCTTCCTCTAGGAACATGTAGGGATTTGGAGATCAAGACTGCTGTACAGTCACTCTGGAGCTGTATAAGATGGAAGCTGTAATAGGAGACATCTAGTGGTCATCTACATAGATGTCATGAAGAGATATAGGTACCTTTCCCTCAGATGTGCTCCAGGCAAGTGTTTAATAAATGAGACCAAATTTAGCTTGGGTGATTTTACATCATAGCAGCTTCCTATGTGGGTCTTCCTTTTTAAGAGTTCTCCCATTAGCCTTGATTTCAATTATAGTGATAATGCTAAGGCTCTAAGTTAAACACACACAACAAAGGGAGTTAATAGAGAAAGATGCAATGGTCAAAAGGGGCTCAAAAGTGATTTCGTGTGCCCTACGGGCTGTAATACCTAAGCACAGTTGGAGTGAATTAAACCGCAGTAAATAGCGTCCTGAAGGCCCCCCACTGAGAATGCATTCCTCTAATTTTGTATGATGTTGTGTGTTTAACTCCTACCTTAATTATATGTTAATGCAGTTTTCTGTATTTAATGTCGTCTCTTACCTGCGTACTCTCTAGCACTCTGTTTCCCATTGAAGGTAATGCTGGTAGATGTCTGACAAATTAGTTTCAAGGCAGGGAAGTCTATCCTTTCCTGTTGTGAGGCTCTGCTGTTCACCCCATTTAACTTCTTCAAGCAATCAAATGAAACCTACTCTCAGTTGTGTTTTCAAATTTTTATCAAGTCTTGAAAGATATGGCCTTGAATTGCTTGCTAAAGAGGAACATGTCTGGAATAAAACTAGACAGTTGGATTCACAGAGGAGCGTTGTACAGCTGATGTGGGAATGTCATGGAATTTCTTTTTTCTTTTTCATTTTTTGATGCATCAAAACTGAGAGAAGATCTTGAGCTCCTTAACCCCTTCTTCCCTACTCACTTCTGACTCTTAGCTTTGCTTGTACATGCAGGAATGGGGAAAAGATGAAGTGTTGCCAGCTTCCAGGTTTTTACTATATAAAGTTATGTGCTGTTTGTGAGTTATTTGGAGTCAGACTGCCACTCTTACTGATGCTGAATAATATTGTATTTCACAAGTGGTCCCATTGGTATGTCTGAGTCCAAATGCTGGCTGAAGCTGCTCTTAGGGCTGAGATGCATATATACCCCATCCACAGTTTAGGGCTGTGCCTAAAGTAGAAATTTAACACAAAGATGGGTTTTTCTTAAGGAGTTCATCCTGACTTCAAAGATATTACTAGAAACGTATGGACTAGCATCTTTATTGGCCAAGGCCAGAATTCTGTCTAGCCCAGAAATCCTGACACAGACGATCTAAAGACAAGGAGAAAGCAGACGACTTATTGGCGTTGACTTTTATGCAGTGCCACAGCAGAACTTAGCGCTTTGCTTAAAAAATAAGAGAGGTCCCTATCCTGAGAAATTCACTTAATTGGGACAATAACACAGCAACAGAGAACAATAATACGTTTTTATATAGTCAAACAGGAATTGCCAGACTGGATCAGATCTGTGGTCCGCCTACTTCAGTATCCTATATCTGACAGTGGCCAACACCAGGTGCTTCAGAAAAGGTTGCGGGAAACTCTGTAGTGGACAGTTATGGAATAACTTTCCACTGGGGAAATTTATTTCTAACCTTTGTCTGTTATTGGCTGGGTTATCCCCTGAACCATGAGAGTTTCTCTCTCTTTAAAAAGATCCTATCAAATTTAACTGTGGATGTTCTCTTTGTCCAACATATATGTCTATTCTTTATTGAATTCTACTAAATTCTTGGCCTGAGTCATATCAAATGGCAGTGAGTCCCACCGATTAATGTAGTGAAGGCTTTTTATTTTGTTAAAAAGCATTTCCTATGATCAGTTTTAAACTTGCTGTCTTTCAATCTCATTTTTTTTTCCTCCAGTTTTTGGAAAGGAAGGAGAGTAAATTGGAGAACTCCATTTACTTTCTCTAAACCATTCATTTTTATATATACCTTGGTCCTGACACTTCTTCTTCATTTCCTCTCTAAACTAAACAGTCAGTCTTTTCAAGTTTTTCCCCACCTGCTTTTCCTGGCCTCTAATAATTTTTGTTGATCATCTCTGGACCCCTTTTATTTCTGGTACCTCTTTTTAAGAAAGGGTAACAAGAAATGAACCAAGTATTCTGAGTGAGGTGGACTTATATAATGGCATTGTATTATTTTTCGCTGTTATTTTCTATCCCGTTCTTTTATGCATCTTCACTTTTGTTTGCCTTTTTTGACCACTGTTGTACAGTGTGTGGAGGTTTTCACTGAGCTTTTATTTCTCATAGAAATGCTGCCTGTGAAAAGAACAGCTAGTTTATCGCTGCCCTAACCTTTTTGCAACTAGAAAGAGGGACATCTGGAGTGAATAACTGTGGTCATTGAAGAGCCTCGTGTTTGTGCAACGTCTGTGTTAACATTTTTCTTCCTGCTAGTGTTCTGCTTGCTCCCAAAGTATCTTCAACTTAAGAATTTTTAGAAATATTTATAAAGAAATCCCACTGCTGGTATTTCCCTCCATTTCTCAGCCTAGAAAGCTTTTCATTATGTATCACAGAGGTTCTCAAAGTATTTGTGCCTGTGGTGCATCAGTGGTCCACAGGGGCCTGGCTGCTGGTCTTCCAAATGAAACATTCTGAGAACAATATAGAGAATGACTGGATGAACAGATGGTTCAGGAAGGCAATTTTCTCTTAGAAAAAGGTCCAGAGAATGAACGAAGTTCTCCCATGTATCATGTAGGCCTAGATTTCCAGCTGTTTACCAGTGGGTGGTGGGAGGGGAAGTGAGGCTTTGCTGAAATTATGGACATTGGGGCTCCACACATATTCCAGATCAGTTCATATTACAAATTAAATGGGAGAGTTCATTGAGACAGAGGAGTAGAGGAAAGGTTATGTAGCTTCCAGATTAATAGTTTTTGAGGGACATGCACTGGATACCTGAATTAAAATTACAATGAATACATCATTTGGGAATCAACAGGATAAAGCAGATACATTTTAGAGAACAGGTCAAACCTTGAAATCTGAGTCTGGATTTTGGATACCGCAAAACTCAGAGGAAGTTAATCCAAGGGCGTTGGGTCATACCACTTATGGTTATGAAACCAACAAGAAGTGCTGAAGCATGTTAACACAGTCATATGTTAACAAAATATAAATAGCCCAGTATATATCTTTTATACTAACCCTCATAAACTATTTGCCCCTTCTCTCTTGTCTTCAAAAAGCATTGGACTAAATGTTACTATTTCATTCATTTCCCCCCTTCCCCCCCACACACACTATTGACGCATTAGAGCTTCAATAGCAAGGAAATGCAATTGTCTGTCTATTTCTCACATACTCATCACTGAGCTATTCTATTGGTACATTTTATGGAAGTGAAGTGAGGCTGGAATTTTAAGGGGTAGTAGAACTAAGGCTGTTGGAGTTAGCCAGAAAAATTGTTTAATGGTATTACATGACCAGCACTGAAAATATTATGGAGTCATTGCTGCACTATAGCTTTGTCCATTAATTACCAGCAGAACGCCTGGAAATAATGTCTCTAGAAAGACCCCTTCTCAGGTTTCCTCCATCCAGGGGAAGAACAAACTACTAATAGAGCTGGTCTCTGAGCTTGGGCCAGTATGGCAATAGGCTGACAAACACAGAGATGAGAATTCCACAAGTTCTCAGCATTAGCCTCGCTCTGCTTTTATTGAAGTCTGTGGGCATTTTGCCATTGGCTAACACTGAGTGCTTTTGAAAATCCCATCTCCAGTCATCCATAGTTCCTGAGAATGGAAAGTATTGAATGTGGGTTGTTCATGGCACATACAGTAAAATATAGCAGGAGTATATGAAAAATTGTCTTTGATACTGTAGGAGATTGTAACTGTGTGTGAGTGACAATTAGAGCTGGGCGAATTGTTGATAGTTCGGCTTGCTGAACAAACCAAAAATATGGGAAAAAATTAATTTCAGATTAACCTAAAACTATTTTTTTTCTTTTTGGTTTTCTCAGAAAAACAAAAGTTTGGCTTGAGTCGTACAAAACATTTCATTTTGATTTTGAGCATTTTAGCGGCTTATTATTTATTTTGTTGTATTTTATTTATTATTTAAAGTGGAGGAAATTTGGAAAGACTTTTCACAAACCTGGAGGCGCTCCCCTGCCACCCTATAGCCTCATGGTTTGAGTCATCACTGGCGAAGTGGGAGGCAAAAGTTCAAGTCCCCACTCTTTCTGAATCAGAGGAAGGAACTTGTATGGGGGTTTCCCACAGTGCACGTGAGTGTCCAACTTCTGGTCGTGGGGTATTCTGCAGTGGATTGCTGTCAATCTCTCCTGTTAAAGTTCTTCCACTTTTTTATGAATAAATAAATATTAATTGAGCTGGACAGAGTCAGTGAGAATGGTTCTGTGGAGTGATGGTCAGGGCACTTTCCTGGCACGGAGGACACCTTGGTTCCAATTCCTGTTCCATTTAATAGTCCTATTCTCTCCTCCTCTTACTTCTCCACTGCCACTTTGGTGAATCTGAAAAATGGTTTTGGCTGAAATGGTTTAGCAAATTCATGTTGATTTGGTCAATAGGTTGTTGACCCGAAACTATATTTTCAACGAATAAACTATTTGTCCAAAAAAAAAAAAAATTGCCCAACTCTAGTGACAGTGGCCTTTTGACTTTATTTTAATTCACCTTCTGAATTAAATTATTGGGAAATCTGGTTTAAAAAAATCAATGGCTCGATATCGCCCAAAGTTTATGCAGTCAAGACACAGTAATTGCTGTTAACATGTGGAACAGGTTTCTGAGTAATGCTGGCCTTTTCATACGAACTCGGTCACATTAAGTGAGTTTATAATTGATCTGTTCTGCAAAGATCTCCCGTGTAAGGTAAAAGAGTGAGAGGAACTTTTATTTGCTTCATATATTTCAAACATGAATCATTCTGCTTAATTCAAAGAGGCAAATATCTTGCCTTGCGTAACCCCAAAAGCTAGTTTTGTGTTTAAATGTTAATGCTTTGCACAGCTGGATCGGTGATGGTATGTAGCCTTTACCATAGGTGAACAGGCTGAAGGCAGACAGATGTTCCAGTACTCTTGGCTGGAAATTATGCCTTCACTGCTTGTATGGCATGCCCATATGGTCTTTTATGGAAACACGGGCACACATACCCTCTCTCACTCCATCACACCTGTTGACATTTACCCTGTGTGTCTTGAAAGAATAGTTGAGCTGCTGATTAAAGGAGAACAAAAGAATAGAGGGGCACGTCTGGCTGTGAAACAAGATAGGTGGTATTACAGTGCACAGGAAGGAAAGCGACAATTAAGGATCTTTCCAGAGCAAAAGGTTCTCTATAAATCCTGCCTGTAGGGAAGAGAGAAATGAATGAAAAACGTATGTACAGTAGCATCTAGTGTTTTGTTTTCATTCATTCATTTCATTCATGTACCTCATCTTAAGGAATTTGTGGTCACGTTGGCCTCATTAATTCTCTCTGATAAATACCCTGGGCTGGACAGTCAGCTGATGTAAATTAGCATAGCTTCACTGCAGTTCCTGGAACTACACTTACACCTGATTACACTTAGTCACTTGGGGACTAAGTCCATTGTATCTTGACTGAAATATAGAATACCTGTTATAATTTTTTAATTGAGCATTGACACGTAGGAATTCAGTATTTTGTTTTATATTGGTTGAAAGCTTAAAGGCTGTGTCAAGCTGTCCTGCAGTCAGTGGCTCAGGAGAATAAGTGCCAACCTCAGGGAAGATTGTTGGGAAACAGGACATAACCCTGAAATTGGCTGAGAGTTCAAGACTTAGATTTCACCAACTAATTATCAGGTATAAACTCCTCAGGCAATATAATAACCTAACCAGGAGTCACAGCCTTAACATGTCATGCCACCCAGGTAAGCTTACCTTTGTGATAGATGGTCCCTTACACCAAAGATCACAGCAATATTCAGGTTACTCCCAGGCCCAAAGGACCAGTCATTATCCCACATCAATTGCACTTTAGATCAGGGGGTCTCAGTCTTTTCCTTTCTGCACCCCCTTCCCTCCAATACGTTATAAAAACTTCAGGGCCCAGCAAGGAAGAAGGAGGCAGAGTTGTGGGACTTCAGCCGTGGGGAAGGGGGAGGGGTCTGGGCGTCAGTTGCTGGATGAGGGTCTAGGGCACAGTTGTCAAACACAAGGCCCGCCGGCTTGTGTTATCCGGGCTGGCAGTTTTTTCTGAGCCGAGCTCAGTAAAAGTGTGCGAGATCTCGCGTCAGCTCATGATACTGCGAGATCTCGTCACAAAAAGGAAAAGGCCATCGGACTGTCTTACTCTGCTGCCGAATTTCACCCTGCAGGGAGATTTCACGGTGGAGAGTGGAGTCTGCGAGTACCTGTGAGTCCCCGCTGTGAGTCCCATTCTCCTACTCTGCCGCCGAATTTCACCCTGCGGGGAGATTTCACGGTGAGAGTGGAGTCTGCGAGGACCTGTGAGTCCCCGCTGTGAGTCCCACTCTCCTACTCTGCCGCCGAATTTCACCCTGTGGGGAGCTTTCTCGGCGGAGAGTAGAGTATGAGGTGTTTTAGTGTTTAGTGTTTTAGGTGTTTAGTATGCGTAGCCCCCTTGAACTGAATTTAATTTAAATGTGGCCCGCCATAGGAAGTGAGTTTGACACCCCTGGTCTAGGGGCTTCAGTCCTGTGGGGCTGGGGAATTGGAGCTTCTGCCCCACAGAGCTGCAGGCTTCAGCCTCACGGGGCTGGGTGACTCAGGGCTCCTACCCCATGGGAAGCCAGGGCTCAGGGCTGTGAGGATCTGGGCTTCCCGGCTTCTGCCCCCACAGGGTGAGGAGGCTTGGGACTCCCGGATTTAGCTCCATAGGGCTCCGGTGCTCCTGGCTTCTGCCCTGCGAGGTGCTGGGGCTCAGTACTTTAGTTCCCTGAGGTGAGGGGACTTGCGGCTTCTGCCCCACAGGGTGCTGTGGCTCCAGGGCTTGTGGACCCCCTGAAACAGCTGGTGGAGGGAGGCTACAGATCTCTGGGGGGACGGGGGTGCATGCATCTGGGTGCCAGCCTGGGAAGGGGGAGGGGCGCCAACTGGGCACTCCTCAGAGGCTTCACCCGCCACTGACATCCCGGTGGCCATTGCTCCCTTGTTGCACCCAGCGCAGCGGTGGAGGGGCTAGGAGGACAGGAGGCAGAGGGGCCGGTCACAAACTCTGCTGGTCAGAGTTTTTGGCACTATAAACAGTGTTCCCTTTGACACAGCACTATGCCACTTACTGGGGTGGTTTTCCTATGTCGATTGCTAGATCGACTGAGCGGGTTTACACAGACCGCTCAGTCGATCCAGAGACCCAGCCTCAGTCAACAACATGCCAGGACTCACCCAGCTAAATTGCATGAATGGTCTCTGAGCCACTTATGAACCTTACACAGGGAGAATTCCTCCAAACCCAGACTTGCACCCCAGAAATATACCATTTTACACTGCTCAAGACGGTCTCTTGAACAATGCAAGCTCATTAATTAGTCTGCCATTTTGTAGAAGGATAGTGAACATGCACCAGCCTTTGTAATCTGAGCAGATTCCCCACGTGCTTGAGACAAACTCACTGATAAAGATAAAACATTAAAATAAATGTATTAACTACAGAAAGATAGATTTTAAGTGATTATAAGTGGTATGCATAAAGGTCAGAGATAATTACCTAAAAAATAAAATCACAGTTTAAAGTTTTAACAGGCTAAGTAAGATTTGAATCAAACAGCTTTTCTCAACCCACTGGATGTTGCAGGCTGGTTACAGTTCTTAATACACAGACTGAATTCCCTTATCAGCCTGGACCAGTTTCCTCAGTTCAAAGTCTTTGTCTTCCTGGTGTTCTTGTTCCCTTCAGAGTAGGTGGAGGAGAAGAGAGGTGATCTCCTGGTTCCACTGACCCTTATTTTATATTCTCAATTCATGTCCCAGAGGAGATACTGGCCCTGGTGGGCCTTGCTGAGTCACAGAGTTGAGTAATCCACATTGTGTGGTGCTTGCGCAACAGTGTCTTCCAGAATTGTAAATCTCTTGTTTACAGTTCCCCTGTTGGTCAGTGGTTCGTGATGGCTACTTAATGCCTGTGTGGGTGCAAGTCACCACCTTTGTTGTCACTGAAGACCTAGCAGTGGACGTCTCTTAAACTCAAAACATATTTCAGTAACAACCATATAGCAAAATCTCATAACTTCATACATTATAATGATATACATATTTTCACAGAACAATAAATTTCAGTAAGTACCTTTCATGTGGTACCTTGCAAGGCATGCTTTGTATGAAACATCACTACCATATAGAATGACGAATGAGGGAGTTACAGGGTGCTATTTTGAGGCTTAGCATGTCACAATAAGGCAGCAATTTGAATCCCAGATGACTCCCCACATATGGGGGATGAACCAGAGACTTATATTAAAAGTATAAACTGCTACATCTTGAGCTAAAGCTGTGTATTTGGGAACTGTAACAGCTCATATCCTCTGTGAATAAGCCAGAGGGAGAATTGTAACATAAACTCACCAGGGGGTTATACATAGGTCTCTCCACATATTTTATTTCTTCCATGTCTCTCCTACAGTGACCAAGATAAAATAAAGAACTACTACTGTCAAGATTCTTTTACAAACAAGTATGGCATGGTCTTTCAAAAAAAAAAAAGTTTTGTGGGGTGAATTCCTGTGACATCTGTTCACTTTCTTGCAGCTCAAAGTGACATTTTCTCCCTTTTGCTAATGTGTATTATGTTGCTGACCTTAGTCCTCATTATGCAGATATTTTTGCAGGAGAGGATGTAGATTTCAGTAATAACAACAGTGCAGTAGCCTAGACAGAAACACCATTATGATAAGAATAAACTCCTACCTTTTATCTCTACCTGCCATCTTGTTAATTAAGTTGAAGCTTGTTAGAGTATTGATTTTTTTTAACCTTTTATTTTGAAACCAGCATAGAAGAAATTATGGGTATAATTGTTGTTGCCCAGCAGATGGCAGAGCTTCAGAGAAACAAATTCCTGCTGGGTAAATTTTGTCCTAAGAATTTACAAAGCAGCCAGTAGTTATATAAAACCTGTTTATATTTCATATTTCACATAATTATGAATACTGGATAAATGGTGTGCTGGAGATTAAATATTGTACATCTCTGCCAGTGTCTGTCTTCTTACACTATATCTAAACCGCAATAAGAAAAAGAAATTGAGATTAAGTTGCTTGTTGATTTAAGAGGTTTTATCAGAAGAAAGCTTCTGACTTTGAACAAAACTCTCTTCTTAGATCTACTGGGCAGATTTTGACTATTTTGTTCTCGCTCCAAGCACCTCTGCAAGTAGAGTGGTAAGGTATTTTCCCCCTTGCCTAACAAGCCAATCCTCCTGATCATGTTAGCTCTACTTTTTTTTAGTGAACATTTTATGCGGTTTGCTAATTGTGCTCATTGTGTAAGAAGTAGTCCATGATACAGCAAACGTAGCGCATGTCCTAAGCAATGAAGGCTATTGCAATCGCATCAGACATATGCTCTGCTTTCTGTACTGGTTTCCAATACATACTTGAGTCAAGTTAAAGGTCTTGGTCTTCATCTTCAAGATGCTCAATGGCCTGAGCCCAGCATAGCTAAAGCTATCCCCTAAAGCTCCAGGATGAAGACTGTGCTTGACAACTCTACTCCTCAGACATAAAGGAACTTTCTCCCATAAGAGTAAATCTCATCTGTGCAAGGACAGCTTACTCGGAGGCCAGTCTGAAACTGTGAATGAACTCCACAAGAACGAAGGAACATCCTAAACCTCACCACCTTCCACTCTAAATGCAAGGTGCACGTCTTCAACCTGCCTTTTCTGACATAAGCACATGCCGGCATGTATATTTCAAATAAACCCTACCAAAACAAAATGCCACATTTCACAAGCCTCCCCACCACTCTCAGGCAGAAGATGAGGGATAAGGAACCACATGTGAGAGTTGAGTACACCAGTGGAAGACACTCAGATACTGTGGCCATGAGGTGGATATAAAAGCCTGTATAGAATAGAATAGAATTGAATTGAAAGTCGTGAGCCATTGGCCTTAGGTAATGCTTATGCAGTCTTACCATAAAATTGGTACCGCTGGTAGAAAAAAGGGAACATGTTTTGTAAAAAAACCACCTTTTTTGGGGTGGGTCAAAATGTCAGAATTTTTTTCGATCAGCTGTGTCAATCAATGAAGATGCCTTAAACACTCATCATGTGTTAAAACACTAATGTATTAACATCTTGTGGTCTTTTTTTAAGAATTTAACAACTTGCTGATTGTGTTACCTTTTAGTCATTTCATCTTCTAATAAAACCTAAATGTTACATTATGTAATCATTGATTTAATTAAGATGTAAATGAGACCCTTACAAGTGTATATACCACATGAAAAAACCTAAAATATACCCATCAAAACCTTTCAAATTACAGAACTTTATAGTTCAGGCTATCATAATTTATATAAATCAGTTGTTAATTTTATATTGCAGCATATTTCAGAGTTTTCTTATTTTAGCATTTCAAGTATTTTTAGTTAAGCAATAGATTTACAATTTATTGCACAAGTATGGCAATCCTCTCAGGTTAAATACGTTTCCCAATACCTTTTTCTTTTCTAACATATTAATTTAGCCAAACAAATTTAGATAGGTAATTAAAATTAAATATTATTCCACCCAAATACATTCAGATTAGAATGAAAACCAGCCAACCAACTAATGCAAAATAGTTCTTAGAGAACAGAAATGAGATGAGAATATATTGGTAATTTGTTAAACAAATTAGGTCTGGGTTTTAAAATGGGGAAGTCACCTCAGTAGTTCATTTTGAAAAAAATTATTTTGTCCTTTTCCCCCCAACAACATAGGTCTAGATTCTGAAAACCTTTATGGAGCAGAATTCCTACTGGTTTTCAGGAGAGTTTTGCTGCCTCAAAGACTGCAGAAAATAATCCATGTTATTACGCATCATTTGTGCCTTAATTTGAAGTTCTGTGTTTGTTTTTAGTGTTGACCCCAACCAACAATAGCTTATACCAAAAAAAAAAAAAAAAGAATGGGGGGGAAATAAAATTACAACACTCAGGACTGACTTCTACATGGTAAAGTTGTAATGACTGATTAAAATGGCAGAAGGGATTTGCCTTAGCATATAGAATGTTGCAATTGTTTCTCCACTCATCTCTCCCTAATAGTTAGAGATGGGCTCAAGGCACAATATTTGGATCTAGATCCAGATATCCAGTACCCCAGAGTTGTCAGTTCTTGGTTTTTGATTCATCTGCAAAGAAGTGGGAGCCGTTTATGACCATATACCAATTGCAAAATTCACATCTTGGTTCAGATGCTGAATTCTACAAACTCTGCGGATGTTGATGGGCTGACTGTTCATCACGGCGGTTCCAGGTCACAGACCTTTTAGTACTTAAAATCCTTTTTCAGCTTCCTCAAACAATATATACAAGATGAGATTGTTTGTTAAAAGTGTGTTAACAATTACTGAAGTACGTGATAATAAATAACACACTGTAAAGAAATTGTAGTGCTAAAATAACTGTGCACTCTTTAAGCTGACGATATATAATAGTGCTATGCAGTTTATATTATTCTCCTCATCAAGAGAGTGAAAAGAATATATAATCCACTTTCTATAAATTTCACTATTAGCGTCTTCACTCAAGGATCTCTCCTGATCCTTAGCCACTTTCTCTGCTTCTCTCTGTGTTAATGCTGACGACTGAGCTTCCTTCTGAGAAGGAGGGCAAAGAACATGTAACATTGTTTGAGTTCATTTGATGACATTCCAGTGCAGGTTTAAACACCAATTATCACGTTTCACATGGCAAATCTGAAAGAGTAAAAAAGATCATTTAATAAATTTATTATGAAGGCAAATGACTGCTACATAAATCAAACTGCCTTGTTAAGAAATATACTCAGTCAGCTAAATGCAGAGGTGATGAAGGTTAACTCCACAGTCATGACACTAACTCTTGTGTCATTTTTTATGAGATCTTGCATTGAGTCATTATTATGAGATCTAATATTTCCATCTTAAAAGTATCATCATGGGGATGACGTTTGTTCATGTCACCTCTGAATATATCAAAAATGGGTTAAATGCTAGAGGTATGTGACTATTCAATCCATCATTTTGATAGTGGGTGGAAGCATAGACTTCTATTTCACTCTCTTTCTCTGGGTATGTCATGCTATCCACATTCTTTCCAAGAGCTTCTATTAATGCATGATGCTGAACTTTATATACTGACCTAAAATAATGTGCCCTGTTCTGCCCTTTCATATGCCTCCTAATACACATAGTCCAGCAATGTCTTCTTATCATCCGTAAGTCCTTTCTCTTATCCTTCCTTTAGCTGAGCAGTTGTCCAGCGTCCTTCCTGGGTTTGTCTGGTCTTACTCTGAAACCAATCCTTCACACTCTAAAGCCTGGTCCACACTTACCTTTGCGATTCGACGGCAGTCGACGGGAGATACTCAAGTGATGTAAATCACTTGTGTATCCCCTGTGGTAAGGTGGCAGCGGGGGAGGGGGGAGAAGAGGTAGTCCACCCCCCGTGGGTCTCGTGCTTTCCCGGCTCGGCCGGTGGTGCAGCCGGGGAAGGCTTCGGGGAGGGAATGGGCCCGATCTGCCCCGAAGTGCTGGGGAAACGGCAGGCGAAGCCCCCCCGCCTCTGTAGGCTACAGGCGGCAGGCTGCCAGCCGCGGGCAGCCAGCCCGAACTCCACTCTGCCAACTCCCCCCCTGTTGGCTCTCACTCTGCGAACCCTCCAACCTGTAACTCCAATCTCCGACCTCCACTCCTCCAAGCTCCTTACTCCACAAACCCACACTGTCTGTCTGCTGAGGCAGGCTTTTTGAGAGTTTGGGGCGGGGCTTCCTAATTGGCCTCAGCTGGTCTAATTGTTTGAGCAGCCCCAGCTGGCCTAACTGGTTCAGCAGCCCCAGCTGGCCCAACTGCCCAATCAGGCCCCTGCTGAGTCACCCAGGAAATAAGGCCCGGCTAAGTCTGGGGCTAACATACCTGCCTTCCAGGACCCTTGCATAGCCGCTAGGCCTGACCCCGTTACACCCCTGTCGACTTTGCGGCGTCTCCTCTGCATGCCATCCACGCTGTGCTGTGCCAAAGGGAACAGAGCTCCCTTCGACACAGCGCTACGCACTTACCGAGGTGGTTTTCCTGCGTCGCTTGCTGGATCAACTGAGCGGGTCTACATAGACTGCTCAGTTGATCTAGAGCAATCGATCTGACGGTGGCGAATTTGCCGCCGTCAGTATTGACCGAGGCTAAATTACATAAGTTGCAACTTCTGGGGGTCTACTCAGTGAGTTAGTTTTGTACTTGTACCTGTGGGAAGTCCCATTGACTTTTTGGATCTGTCCATACAGAGCTCCTTGCAAGAAACATGTCGTCATTTGGACTCAGTCCGGTTTGCATCATTCATGGAAGTAATTTCATTGAGGCTGATAGGGCTGCTCACAAAAGTGAGGTGTGCAGGATTTGGGCCTAAGTTTGTAATGAGATGTGTAAATGTACAGTGTCCTCTAAATAATTGCAATAGTTATAAAGACAGTTTATGAAACTGATAATGGGGCACTTCCCAGGGCTTGTCGAGCCAAATCTGTCCCACCTTACCTTTTTTCCTTATATTTTGTTTGCAAAGTGCATGTAGTTCTTATATGTGTATTTAGCAATATAACTGCTTTTCAGAAAGCAAACACATACAACTTGCTAGCGGACAAAGACACATTTACTTGCTCCAGAAGTTAGCATAAGTATGTATAACGTGTCCACCTCCTTGATAGCTAAGATATGTTGGAACGGTGCCAAATGTATTTGCACACATGGGGAGCAGATGCTTCGTGAACACCTGAAGCAAAACACTCAACTTTCTTGAACGGACCAAAGATGACATAAAGCAACCAGTAGAGTCAAAGCTAAGGGATTCCAGTGTCTACCATTAGTAGAAGGTTTGGATATGTAGGCAGTGTGTCTTAATGGATTGAACCACTGCATTAGGAGATATGGGTTCAATTCTTGACTCAGGTACAGAATTCCTCTGTAACCTTGGCCAAATGACTTAATCAGCCTAGACCTCAGCTACTCATCTGTAAAATGGGAATAATATTCCTTTAGTTAACAGGTGTTGTGAAGAGAAAATTCATTAAGGATCTGGATGTGTTCAGATGTCGGCCACATAAGTACATAGATCATGTATGATTTTTGGTACCGGTAACAATCCTGCTCACTGATAAGGACAAAACATTTTATGAGTTTCAGGCTTCCAGGGAGCTCTTAAGACCAGTCGGGATGGGTTGGTTATTTTAATACTGATACATAATTTACGTCTTTGAATTCTGTGCTGTATGATGATCCGTACACATCTACAGACTGGTTTTGTCTTAATTTAGCTATACCTATAGTGAAAACAATTTAGTCACTAAGAAAACACAAACAGCAGCCCGCCATATGTTGTTGCTAATGATTTAGATGAGTGGGCGTGTCCTTTGCTCTCCCAGAGTATTCCTAGGGCCAGATGCCTGTGGCGCTACAGCTGTTGTGCTTTAATTCCCCTCTTTATTTTCCTTTCTGCTGCTGTTGTCTGCAGCAAGGAGGTTTAAGCTGCTGTTGCTGTGATACAGTTCTGGAAATATAGTGCTACATCTATAGGGTAGATGAAATCACTGTCATCTATTGTACTCTGAATTGTGGCAATCTTGTGTAGGTCAGTGTCAAGTGACACTGAACACCATTGCTTTCGGGCTGCAGGCTTTTTTGGCTCTTAGGTTAATGACTTTTGTTTAGTTGTTAAATAGTTACAGTATATTGATGGCTTTGATTATCACCATTGCAGGCCAGAAACGTACCTAAATTCAGCAATCAGCATTGATGGTGGAACCATGTAATCACGCTGTTGGGTTTGTTTGTTTATGAACTCACAGTGTGACTCAATTCTTTAATCATTTATTCTTGCATACAATAAAATTATGACCTCCTTCATTTCATGCACAGTAGCCTAAGAGGCACATGTTGTATTTATAGTGACACTAGAAATCCAGTTGTATTCCAAAACGTGTAAATACGGTATGTGGAACGTTTATGGCTTTGCTCCAAATACTGGCATTCAGTATACCTGTGTATGATTTGTTTATTGTCCCGATTGGGTGAAATTCAGTGCAGAGAGCCTGACCAAAGTCAGCGAATCACTTGAATTAAGTGGCGCTTCAGAAATGCAGAGGCTTTTGCTTTTCCTCAGCAAAACTCACATTGATTTAAATGGAGATGGGGTATCACCCATTGTGAATTACTAAACTTTGTGATTAAGGTAGCAAGCAAACATAATAATAACAAAATAGGAACAAGGATAATTAAACCCTAAGTGTACTTTATTCCTTTGAAGTGTAGTTTAATTTTAGTTATAATACTTGATGAGGTAGTAGTAAATATCCTGTGGCGTATACTCTAACAGTAATGAAGTATCAGAAAAGCGAGTCCTCACTATGAGCCTTGTCTATTCAGTTTTTGCTAAGAACTGAGGAGAGGCTGTTCCATTTTGTGTAATAACGTCATGGTGCGTGTATTAGCAAAGTACCAAGGTTCTACTGTACTATTGTGTTAAAATAAAATTGTAGTTTTTTATTAAACTGAGAAAAGCCAGGAAATTACCTTTGTATTTGGAAGGCTCCACTGACACCTCATGGAAAATAGTCCATTTGGAGATAATTTGGCTGATATATATTTTCTCTACTGCATTTCTGTTTTCAGGAAAACAAATTATTTGTTACTTCAGAATTCATTTTCTCCTGCTGCTTCTCCCTTCACTGAAGGCATCATAGCCCTCCATTTATGACATCACAATTACTTGCTAGAGAGATAATTATGATTTCTACAAACTGAAGATTATGACCTTCAAACAAGCAAGGCACAGCTGGAGAGGATAGATTCCCAAGTAACAATACTCATATTTTTAGTGAAAAAGTCCTTCACTGTTTAAAAGAAAAAGGAGAAAGGGCAGGAGGGAAACATCCACAAAACATTATCTTCAGAATAATTTCTGAACAGATTGTTTTTCAGAATTTTCCATGTAACCTCAGTGTGTCTTTAACCTGTCTCACTTAGCCTCAGTGAATATTAGGTGTCATTTTTTTAAACATTCCATATTTGCTGTGCAGCTTAGGAAAAAATGCAGCCAAATAGCTTACTTCTGGATTTCCTGACTCTGTTGCACCATAACTTAAATTTTACATGGATTGATATTTAGTTTCATTTTTCTTAATAACCAGAGAGCTAAGAAGAGAGAGAACTTTCTTGTGGAAATGTTAGAGAGCTGACCCAACAAGCTCTAATGGTCCAGAAGAAACTATTTCCTTTCTCCATCTCAATAAATAGGCTTAAAAACATACAGAATGAAATCCTGGCTCCATAAGAGTCAATTGGATTCATGTCATTGACTTCAGTGGGTCCAGAATTCAAACTGCAATGTCAAAGTCAGTGTTAAAAACAAAAGATCAAATTCCACACTTGTCTGCCGGTAGAAGCTGTGCATTTGCATCTAGAGGTAAAATCTGGCTCATTGTCTGAGACCACCTCAGTGACTGATTCTCCATTGTCTTGCATCTTGTGCAGTTGTCTGCACCAGTACAAAGTAGATCTGCCCATTATGCTTACATGGTTCCCTGTACTGCTATATCTGACTCATTAGTGTATTTATCATTAAAACATCCCTCTGAAGATAGATAAGTAGTAGTGTTCCCATTTTACAGATGGGAACATGGATAATAGAGAGACTAAGTGACTTTCCCAAGGTGGCCAAGTCTGCGGCAAAGCAGGGCATTGAGCCCAGGTCTCCTGAGTTTCAAATTACTGCCCTAACCACTGGTGTGAAATGCTACCAGGTCAAAATGCTTTGCATTGGTGCTAATTCAATAAAGGTAAGTGCAAAGTCCTTCACGTAGGATGGAAAAATCAAATGCACAACTACAAAATGAGGAATAACCAGCTAGAGATAGTACTGCTGAAAAGGATCTGAGGGATATTAGATCACAATGTGATGCTGTTCTAAAGAGGTATTTACCATTCTAGATATTGTTAACAAGACTGTTGTTTGTAAGACATTGGAGGTTATTGTCCCACTATACTCGGTACTGGTGGGAATTCACTTGGAGTACTGTGTCCAGTTCTGGGCTCCACACTTTAGGAAAGAGGTGGACAAATTAGAGGGAGTCCAGAGCAGAGTAGCAAAAATGATAAAATGTTTAGAAAACCTGACCTCTGAGAAAAGGTTAAAAAAACTGGGCATGTTTTGTCTTGAGAAAAGAAGACAGAGGGAAACCGATAACAATCTTCAAATATGTTGTGATATAAACATAAAGCGGACTGTGATCAATTGTTCCCCATGACCAATGAGGGTAGGACAAGAAGCAATGGGCTTAATTTGCAGCAAGAAAGATTTAGGTTAGCTATTAGGAAAATCTTTCATTACAAGGGTAGTTAATCTTTGGAATAGGTTTCTAAGGGAGGTTGTAGAATCCCCATCATTGGACGTTTTAAAAACAGGTTAGACAATCATCTACTAGGAGTTGTGTAGTTATACTTGGTCCTGCCTCAGTTTAGGGGGCTGGACTTGATCACTTCTTGGGCTCCTTTCCAGCCCTACATTTCTGTTGTTCATTTCTAGGAGACAGAGAAATAGGCCGTTCTGGTGCAGTTCACTTCTGTACAGGGGGCCCACACAAAGTCTCTGGCCATGTCTACGCTGCAAAGTTTTGTTGGTTTAGTTATGTGGGTCAGGGATGTGAAAATCACACCTCCTTGCTGATAGAGCGATACCAGCAGCCCTTGTATACACAGCTATGCTTCTGTCAGCCTAGCTAATGTTGTTTGGGGAGGTGGTGTTACTGTACCAAGCGAAAAACTCCTTTTAGCAGCAGAGACCATCTGCACTAGGGGTCTCTGCTGGCTTTGCTACACCAGCAAAGCATTTGTAGTGTAGATGAGGCCTATGGGCCACACAAGTTACGCCCAAGCCCTCAGGCTTTAGTGGACTTTGAGTGTCACAGAGCGCTTGGGCTGGCTTCCTGACCAAAGGCGAATTTGGCCCAATACATAGCCAGATTTCTCATGTAAAGTTACTGCATTTTAGTAGCCAAGCGTCCAACTCAGGTACAGCAAAGTAGGGCCAGGGTCTCAGTTGTTTCTATAACATGGACTGCATCTTAACAGTAACACTATGGAGTGGGCCTCCTTTGCCTCCCGTTTGCAATCACATACAGCCCCAGGCCAACCACTCAATGTGAGTTGAACATACAATGGAGCGTCACTTATGGAAGCCTTGCTTGAAATGTTGAAGAGTATAAGCACACGGAAAAGTATTTGAAGGGAAGAAGTCTTCTCTTTAGCATTCATTGCACTTAAAAACGGCAGAATTGTGTGTGGGGGGTTGTTTTATGTTTTTGTTTTTAATTTTTTGGTTGAGGGAGGAAGAAAGGAAGCAAGAAAGAAGAACAAAAATATGGTTCCCATCCAGTGCTCGCTCCAAGAGTTAACTTTCATAGATTTGTTGTGAAGCCCTTGAAAGACAAGGTTTACTGTAAAAATCTTGGCATATCTGTAATCTAGTTGGTTCTATAATTATTGATACTGTGTTAGTAGATTGTAAATTCTTTGGGGCAGAGATTGTCTTTTTGTCGTGCATTTTTATGGTGTCTAGAAAAATGGGGCCCTGATCTCAGAGTGGGGCTGTAGATGCAGCTGCAGTACAAATCATTTTAATAGCTATAAAACAAACTAACCATACTAATGAACAAAGTGTAGAATAGTGTGGTGCATACCAAAGCCCTACTCTGTTCTTCCCAGGCCAGATGCTCTATGGCTCTGCAGAGCCCACTTGTCTTCCCTGGGACTCTGTGCAGGCATATGGATCAGAATGCAGGAGCAGGGTCTATGATAGTAACACAGTTATTCAGTGTTCTTGTAATTGTTTTGATTGCAAGGTGCTAACTTTCATTTTATTGACTGATGTCAGAAAACAGCATGTTTTGCATGCTTGGAAATCCTACCATCTTTTTGCATTTCAGAAACATGGCACTCCATGGTTTGATCTGATATTTACTAATTAAACATGACCAGAGCTCCACTTAAATTAGTTCTAGTTTTTGTACACTCAAAATTTTCTAAAAAAAAATTCTAAAATTAACTGGAGTGTGGTTAGCGTGGTGTGTTCCAGTGTCTATAGTGTAGAAATCTACCAATCGTTGCAGTTAGCATACATCAAAATTTGGCAGACGATTTAAATGGTAAGGAAGGAACATTTCCATGTTAAACTATATGAACAAGGCTTTTTGCATCCACACTTGTTGCTGTTTCATTTGAATTGAAGGGGGAGATGACGGACAACACTTTTCATAATAAAGAGACCCTTGAGTGCCTACAATGAATGACTGACAAGTAGACATCTTTAGGTACATCTTGACTGTGTATCTTCAGAGGGTGGTTCCCTTAGTGCTGAATACGTAATATCCGCAAGATGTCTGGCTAATCTTCAAATCTCCAGATTTTATAGTACTGGTAATGGGAATCCGCTAGCCTGCTTTGTATCAGGGTGGATGGAAGGCTTCTTGACATCAAGAAGAAGGGCTGAGTCAAAATTCTCCCATAGGAATTTTAGGAATACTGGAGAATAATCACAGAGAATGAATGTTGAGCTTATAATATTTGAATACCATATTTGCATCTGAAATGCTTAAACTGTTGTCATGTGGCCCATATGAGACTCTAGAAAGAAACCTGATCCTAAAAGCTATTAGTTTGAAAACAAAGCAGTTTTGGGGAGACTTGAATTTAGCATTCAAACACTTCCCTTTCTGAATGTGTCTGTAGTTATCAGGATTAGTACAGCTCATCCTAGTAAAAGAAGAGTTCAAATATTCCTCAGGTTAAAAAATAGAGACTCACTTGAAAATTGTTTTTAATTTAAAAAAATTTAATTTCCTTTGATTAATTAAAGATTTCAGCATCACCAATGATCTAGTAAATTGACTTCTTGAACTTGCGCTTTTGTTAAACTTGGATCACTAAAGATGAACTTCAAAGATGGCAGAATAAATGAATGTAGACTAATGCATGTAGGAGTTCAGTTATTATTTCCCCCGTTGAAGCCTACCTTTTAAGGATTACATCTTCCATCTGACAGCTTATTAATACTAATTACATTACATATATGCAATATAACGAATGCACTGGTACTGGCAATTATCTTCCCTTGGTTGCTTTCCTTCCTCCCCTACATCCACCTTTCTGTGTAATTCTGCTGCAACCTTGGGCCACAGCTCAGGCTGAATGGAAAACAGCAGAAGCAGAAGCCTTTTATAACATGCTAGAAAAATATCACAAACCCATCTCCAAAACTGTTTGCTATATCAGGTAGGGCTTGTTTCACCCTACAGGTCACATCTAACTAAGGTACTTGTGTGGCCTGCATTTTACCATAGTATCTTTAAGCTCCTCACAAACATTAATATATTTATCCTCTGAATATATCCTTCTAGGGGAGGCCATTCCATTATTCCTATTTTATAGAGGGGAATGGAGGCTCAGAAAGGCTAAGTGAGTTGCCCAAGGTCACACAGGAAGCCTGGAGATGGATCAACACAGATCGAATCCAGATCTGCCAAGTGGTCAGCTAGTGTGCTAACTACAGGGCCATTCTTCCATTTGTGCCCTCCCCATGAGTTCCTGAAGGAGGGCATCTCTGAGTTGCACGTGCAGTGATGAGGTGGAAGCATACTTGGAGATACTTGGAATCACTGTCTCTTCTGGGTGCCCTCAACCAAGCCAGTGCTGCCCACTGATAAATTATAAAATTCAGTGCTAGTAAATGTTTAATTTATTTTGTGAATTTGCTTACTTGGGGATCTAATAGCCCTACAGCTGGCCAAGCCCTGCTTTGCCCTGCACGCTGGTCTATATGTGTTGGTGGTGGAGGACTCCCTGTGTGGCTGCTCCAGACATGTTCTATACAAGGCTTCCACAGGAAGTCACTGATGTGGGCGACCTTGTATGTTGGGGTGAATTTCACCCTATTTCCATTATATGTTGGTCTCAAGGTGTTGCACTTACACGTTAAGCTCCACAATCTCTCCTTAGTGGAATGCAAACCCAGTATTGTTCCAGTTGAACTTGCAAATCCATGAAGTTTCAATAGGTTTAAAATACAGCAAAATTAATTTGTCCTTTCCTAATTGTGGCCTAGGCCAAATTAGTCTGCATATTGAGTTGTTTCTTGTAAAATCTGCTAATATCAGCCACTTTCCCAAGATCTGTGTGTGGACCAAAATCCCTTGAGTTGTCTCGGTTTTTGTTTTGTCATTTGTTTTTTCATATCTCAAGAGCGGTCAATTACTCATACAAATTAGGGCAAAAGAGACATTTAAAGGTTATTTACACTGCCTCAAAACATTATGAAATACATCATTCCAGCTTTTACAGCTTTCTCCACTTGTCTGTAACTTTTTATATTCTATTACGACAGTAGGTTTATATAAAAAACCAATACATTTTGATTTTAGATGTGGCTCGCTGATTAGTAAAATATCTGTAACAGAGCTAATGTGAAAATAGGGAAGGTTTTGATTAGGCTTTTCTGATATGTAAGTGCTTGCGAACAAATAGGAATCTACAAAATAATTGCAACAAAAATGGGCAGTAGCATACCGTGGTGATTGGGAGAAGTCTGAGATGAATGATGTGTATTTCAAAGAACTGAAGAGAACTACCAGCTTTCAAATGAGATAATCTATATAGAAAGTTAGTGAACACACACGCTCATTATTCTGCAAGGCTTTTCCCAGAGCTGTAGTAAAATAACATGCCTTGAAAGTAATCTTTTGGTAGTTTGATAGCCCATAGACTGGTCACCAAAGAAAATTAGTGATTGACCAGTAGTAAACCAGATTAGGTTGCAGTTCCGTAACATGCTTGTGAGAATGCCAACATACCGCTTCCCCCTCTGGTTGAAATAAGAATGGCTCTGCTTTGGGCCCCATGCTGTTAACAACCAATGGAGATTTTGTCCAGTTACAGAGACTTGGATATGGGGAATAAAAGAATCGGAGTCCCACCCCTCCTGCCTTTGTGAGTGGCCCTTGCGTTCAACATAGGTATAAAGATGAAGACCTGGATCACTGCAGATTTGATGTTTATCTTACAATATGTTACCATAGAGAAGCTTGCTATTTATTACCTGGTGGCCACTGAAAATGATACCAAGGTAAGAGCTGAGGAAATGCTGGGCTTGATTTACTGATTGTGATGGAAATTCTGCTTGAAGGAGGTTATGTTGGCCTTAAGCTTTCTGCTGCCCCTGCTGCACTGGCGATCTTGGGACTGGCTAGCAAAGGTTGGAAAGTGATAAGGGCTAGGTTGGCAGAGGATGAAACCAAAAAATGTGCTGATTGCCTGCATGTCTCAGGCAGCCTCTGTCAGCAGGTCTTTTACAGAGTCCTTGACAGAAGTTAAACTGGGATAAAAGTGGTGGCAATCGCAACACATTGGCCTTCTTGGAGTGGCCAGGGAATTTGCATGCTCCCACCAACCTCAGTGGGAGTTTTGCCTTGATGAAGAGTGCAGGATCAAGCTTCAATATCTGTACTTAAGTTACATGATCCAGATATATAAATTAGACCTGGGCCAAGGTCATGGTTTTCAGAGCCACATTAAGTTTTGAGTAGGATTTCAGAGTTTTGTTTCAAGACTGAACCACAGCTAGGGATCAGTGCTAGAATCTTACTAGCTGTTATTCCAGATTTCAAGTTCCAGTAGAAAATCTTACTTGAACTTTGTTCTTGTAGGATGTCCACCATCCTGGGCAAATCCTTCAGGTTTGGATCTGGGTCCAAATCAAAACCATAGCAGTGGGTTTGGATCTAGGAAAGATTTGAGAGCTTTACCCATAAGGTTCTGGCTCTAGGCCTGGTCCATCCATCCATGTCAATATTAAGGTCTGCATTGAAGCCTGCTGTGGTTTCTGCTGCGTTTGACCAAGTCTGGTGAGCTGCTGTTAACAGAAGGTGTCATTTTTGTTAACAAATTGAGTTACTAAATTTTAGTCAAATATCACTAGCTATCAAATACTGTGGTTTTTTTTTCTAATTTACAGATCCTGAATTGTTTTTCTATATATAGGGCTAAATTCTACCCTCACATGAACCATGGCTACAGTCTCATTTGTGTCTAGACTTGTTTTGTAAGGTTTGACAAATTTGTAGCAAGGTACATATGTTTTTAATAATAAAGTTCAGCAGCTTATGTATTATATAAGATACGATTTTCATTCATATACGTGCTTTTTAATTTAAAGATTCCATAGTGTTTTCCAAACAGCAGGCCTCCATCTCTGACGCAGATAAGTATTATTATATCTATTTTACATATGGGGAAATGGAGGCAGCAGAGATTGTGTGGCTTGTTCGAGATCTCAGAGTGATCTCAGTGGCAAAGCTGGAAACAGAACCTAGAACACAGCTGGCTGTATACTTTATATTTTCATTTGAGGGAAGTTCCAAATAACTGAAAAAAATATAGTTTGGGTCAAAATGAATCTGATTTTTTTTTTCAAATTTTTGTTGAATTGAAAACATCCATTGCAGGTCAGGTCCAGAGTTGTAATTCAAACCTGGGTTTTCCATATCCCAGATGAAGGCCCCAACCACTAGGCTAAAGATCATAGGATCAGCACCACCACCACCACCCTCTCCTTTGGCCATTTTGAGAATGGCTGAAATTTATTAGTGTCACATTTGCCAATAGTTTTGAGTTGACTGAAACTTGCTGATTTGTTGAATAACACTATTAGTTTGAAAAATTTCATTCAGCTCTAACCTAGAAATCCTGACTTCTAGCTGTCTAATATAATCACTTGATATCCTTAGCTGAAAAGCCTTGTTTTGCCCAGTAGGTACAGATGTAACTGTGGCAATGACTACAGAGAGGAAGTTATTGTTTGATCTCCTAGCAGGCTCATAAAATACCTCATGTCAACACACAAACACATACTAATTGGTCTCCTTGCATGCCAAGTACTGTTTAGAGTGGACTTGTTGATTTAGTCTGCACTGTTTAAATGCTGGTATGGATGGATGGATAGAGGTCACTAGGAATATAGCACAAACACTTTAAATAGTCCTGCAATGGTGGCGTTCTGATGTTTCCCAGAAATCCCTCTTGTCTGGGAGCTATGCCAGAAGCTGTGAGATGCATATGCTGAAGGCATTGCAACTGAAATGGTTTAGAACAGCATGGATAGCTCAGAACTAGACCTGAGGGGAAATTTTTATGTGAATACCTTTGTTGCCAAAAAATGCAGATTCAGGTCAACCAAAACAATTTGTGGATTTAGGCCGAGTTCAGCGAATTGTTTTGGTTGGGAGGAAATTTTGTTTTAACGTTCAAAGATTTTGTTTTGGTATTTCTGAAACTAAATTTGTTGATGGTTTTTTTTTTTAAAGGATGTCCTTCGGGAATTTTCCTCGTTTCTGTTTACCCATCTCTATTAAAAAACATTTTTAAAATCTTGAAATTAAAATGAAACATTTAATTTTGGGTCAGTTGAAACTTATTCAGTCAGAAACACAATTTTTTCAAGTTTTTTGTTTCACTAAAATATTCCAAAATGTTTTGTTTCAGGTTAGCCCAAAATAAATTTTTAAAAAATGTTTGAGTTTGGGAGCTGAACCAACACCGCCCCTCTCCCCCTACCCCACTCCAGTTATTCACAAAGCTCTAGTCAGAATGCAGATCAGCATGTCTATTGTGGACCCATTGAACCACTTGAGCTTAAACCTGACCTATCTCACTTGTTCAACTGAGAACATTTCAGTCCACTAGTGTAGACACAGATTTGCTGTTTGTTAGCACTGATCTCTGTACAGTAGAGCAGGGAGTAGAAAGAACAGTAGCAGGGAAGACCTAGAGTAGCTATTAACCATCAAGATGTAATGACACCTTTAATGCAGTGAACCGCACTACCTAGGGAGATTCAAACCAGATGTCTTGGATCTAATACTATCAGTTCACACATCATTTATAAAGTGAGATAGAAAAATGAATTAAATATTATCCTGCAAGATGTAAGGAGGATTGTTAGAGGAAGAAACTTCCACAAGGATATGGACCTTGCTGAAGCCGATTCCAGCAGCTTTGCAAATCCCAAAGAGGGCGATCAGAGACTCTGAAACCACAGCTATTCATCTTAGTTCTGTGAAATGCTACTGACAGACCTTCCCTGACCTGTGAACTCTTTTCTTGCTGTTTTGCTATGTTTTGTTTTTAAGCAATAAGGGGCACAGGTGGGAAGATGGGCCTGATCTCGCATCATTAAAGCAAATGATAAAACTCCCACTGATTTCAGTTGTGCTAGATCAAGGCAGTCCTCGCGGTCTCTGGACCATGAATATTGATAAGTGAGGTCCTTATATTTGCTTTATCGGCAGCTGTTTGTTTTATTTTCCCTCCTCTTTTTTTTAATTTGCAAAACGTATTAGTAGGCATTTCCAAGCACATCACAAACATTTCTGAATCAACATTTCTGACCCTGCAAAGACTTGCACACCAGCTTTGCTTTACAAAGCGTGTGTGGTCTCATTGTGTTCAGTGGGACAACTCACAGTACATAAAGTTAAGCAGACCTGTCATTTTTCATAGGATGGGGGACTAAGTTTCTAATGCCTTGTTGGGGATGTGAGAGATGCATCAGGGCCACCACACACAGCTGAAAGGCAGCCAGCTGTATGGCTCCAGACTCTGCAGGGCACAGATACATATTCCAGGAAGGGACACCCTAATTGCAGCATGACTTTCTTGAACTGTCTGGCAGTCATAGTAGGAAAATAGAGATGCTCTTAATGAACACATAGGGAGCTAAAATAAAGTGTGGTGTCCTACTTAACTCTGTGCCCTAGAATAATTAATTTGGCCTATTTGAACTTATGATTGTTAAAGGCTTGATCTAGCACCCATTGAAATTAATAGAAAGACTCCCATTGATTTCTGTGGGCATCAGATCAGGCCTTAATTGAAGAGGATGCTTCACAACTTGTAACTCAGTCCTTTTCTCGACACCCATGATGTCACAGACCGTGATAGCTGATATTTTCTCATGGGATAATAGCAGACAGAGGCAGTCCCAGCTTTTGCTGCCTTAAAACCCATGCATGTGGTGAAAACAGAATTTTGGAAATCAGGCAGCTCATGGATCTGTAACGTGAAGCTCCTCAGGCTCCAAAATGATTTACTCCACAATTTCACTTTGTGGGTTAAGCTTTAGGTTTGGGTTGTGGGTTTTTTGGTTTTTTGGGGGGGTGGGAGGAGTGGGGATTGTATTATTTTCCATTCTAAATAATAGTAAAAGCTTTGCAAAACAGTGCAGTGCTGTTTTATTGTTTTAAATGTTTGTAATGGGGATGGGACTTACTTCACCCCTAGGATTTAGCTTCAGTTTGGGAGCCATGGCCCTGTTCTATCCATTTGGGTTCTTACCAGTGCCTGTTGGGCCTCATCCAAAGCCTACTAAAGTTAAGGAGAGACTCCCCTGGAATTCAGTGGACTTTGGATCATGTCTGTTGTGATTGAAATGGGGATTGTCCTCTCTCACTTCCATTTTCTCCTGTTTCGTCCTACAGTAAAGTCATAGGGTGAAAGTCACCCCTATGCAAGGGGCCCATCAAGGGCCATGCCCCCCTTAAAGCTCTATTTTGTGGACTTATGGAAGATTGAAGAGCTTCTGCTCTGCAGAGGGGAGAATTGCACCCCTAATTCTGAATTTGTAACATCACAATGCTTTCCTGTGGCAATTGTCTGTTGTTATAGACATAGGATTATGTCTGCTCTGGCTCATTAAAGGAGGACAGTTAGGTGGAAAAAAGAAACCCCTAATTAAAATCACTGCTATCTTCAGTGACAGCAGAGAGAACAAAAGGAAATGCTGACCAAGTGATTTTCTTTTTGCATAAATATTATTCCTTTTCCAGTTTGTTTCATTGTGAAAGTCCCCCTTTCAGGCACTGAAACGGAGCTGTCTGAAAACCATTCTTTTAGATCCTTTTAAAAACCCTTTTAGTGCTATCGTTAAAAATAAAAGGCACAGAGGTGTCCTTTGGGAGCTCCTGTTGACTTCAATGGAAGTAACGTATGTGTAAGCAAAGACTGAATTTGACCCAAAGACATTAAATTGTAAAAGTACAATAAAATGTCAGACGGAAAAAGCTAGGAATTTCAGCAACAAAACTACTGCTTTTGTCTTTAACTCATATTCCTGTGCTTATCTATTACAGCATGTCTGGGAATGCAAGGCCATAGCCTAAAGAGCCTTGCATCAACTGCTACAGAATCTTGTCTTTCAGTTCCTTTACTTCGTTAGTATATTATTTTAGGCTGAGATTTTCAGTCACACCGAGGATTTGGCTGTCCAATTTCCTAAGAAGGATTAAAATGAACTGCTCCTGGATTGTTCACAAAATAACAATAGACACCTTCTGTGAATCTATACACAGGACAGAAAAGGTCTTTTCATTGCACATTTTCGTGTTTGTACGTACATGTAAATGCTTCATTTATTCAAAGTTGCATTTCCTATGGCAGGAGTAACACAGGAAATCCACCTCTTATAACCTCTGTGTTAAGAGAGAGGATCAGGCAATAAGCTTTGTGTTTTAAAGAAACATGCTTTCAAAAATGGTAATGGAGTCCCAACAAATGAGACAGAAGGTTATTAATGGAGAGAATTAATTTTTGCCTTGTTTATGAACTTGTCTGACAAATGATGTTATCTGTGTGCATGCAGTGGTCCTTCAGTGAGTGAAGCCTTCTAGAGACGTGTTGGGGGAGGGATGTGGGACATCTGAACTATTGGCTCAACTCATTAGTGCTTTATTGGCATAACAAGCTACACAAGTGTGGCCAAAGTGCATATAAAGAGACACAGCCCTTCATTTTTTATCTGAAGTGGGTACCATGTATTCAGGAAAGGACATCACGATACGTTTGGGGTTAATCCTTGTCTCTGTCAATATTTTCTGTTTCTCCTTTGATGGTTTACTACCTGGGGAAATGCCAACTCTATTTGTTTCTCTTCTCCCAGGTACATCCACCTTTGATTAAATCCAATCTAATGGGATGTTACATGGGCATGAGAGAGAAATCTACCACAGTGGTTGTGGGTTTGTTTGTAAATAAGATCCTGTGAACAATCAGGACATTAAAAGTATTTAAAAGTAGTCTAAGCCCACTCCCTTTATCATATAACTCATATATCACATGCTCTGAGATAGTTTAGCTGTGAGAAATGCTGGTTTGGCTTAATTTAATTTGCTATTTACTTAGCTGATTATTGAAGATACCAAAGCAGATGCTAGAATGGTTCATCTTAAAATACTATTTCACACACATGTAGCAATTACATGTATCGTGTGTGTGGGGGGGGGTACTGTACCTCTTTAGACTCAGACAATCATCTGCATATGTTTGAAGGGCAGCAAATGCTGAGAAGACATGAAGGTCTGTCACCTTTTCCATAACCCTTTGAAGCTGGTGTGAGGTCCTCTTAAGCAAAACATGGTTGCAGGAGGTAGAATTCCAACATCCAACACAGCTAACAAAGAATTTAGCATGTATCAAAATTGAACATTTGTTCACATCTAGCTACTGGAGTTAAACTAAGTGATACTGTGTGAAGTCTGCTAGCAACTTTAAAAACTACAGTAACGACACAAGGTAAGATTGCAGCAGAAAGTAGAGCACTGGAGCCTATTAAGGAACGTGTGTAGGAAGGACGGCTGATGCACGCCTTTCCAAACTAAGAAAGAATTGTGGTCCCTTTGAGATTAGGTACTGCAGAACAGTAAGAGTAAAAGCAGGTGTGTGGTCATGTGCTTGTAAGACTGCACAGTCATCAGTGGAGCTCCAACCCATGGGACTTCCGCACCAAACCATCACAGGAGTTAAGATAGAACTCTTAGATATAATTACAGAAGCAGGCCATCATAGTTGCTGGGATCAGCCACTAAGTGGGGACATAACTATACACAGCAGTCCAGTGAATTGTACAAATTCCCTCTTAGCTTAAAATAAAAAGTGGTTTTGATTGTTTTTAATAATTCTAAAGCCATGACATCCATTTCTCATGAATCAATATACAGAAATATCAGTTATTGTTACATTCTCAATTGGACTCCTACATTTATGAAATGAAAATAGAGCTTGAAATATTTTGTATGCAACAATAATCTTTGAGAGTGCATTAGATGGTACTTGTACAAAAAGAAACATTTTAAAAATCTGCTTCTGTGTGCACACTTATAGGTAGTCTCTTAGGTTCTGCCAGATCCCCTTGTGATGGAAATGTTTCCCAGGATAATGTAGATTTCTGCACATCTTCCCTTTATAACTAATGTTGACTGGGGAAAAAATACTGTAATTTACAAAACAAGCTCTGAGTGTCTTGTCTCTCTAGATGTTCTTCTCAAACACAGAGATATTTTATAGGTATATCAAAATAACTTTCAAAACAGATGAGAGATGCAACGTTGAGAGTTTATTCTGCACCTTTACTGTAACTAAGTCTTAAAATATTTCTATGTACAGCTATAAAAATGGTTGTGGAGTTGCTGTGTCTCCATCTCAACAAGATCTGTTTTTAAAAACAAAAAATAAATATTAGATTTAAAAATGTTTAATTATAACAAGGTGACATTTGATGACATTCACTAATTCAAGAGATTGATTTATGCATGTTTAATCTTCACTAATGATGACTCCAGGGCACGAAATGAAAATAACTTCAGTTCATAATGTGTGTATATATTAACACATTTTCCTGATGAAGATGGTTCTTTTCCTGGTAGACAGATATGCAAGCAAGTTGTGGAAGATCAAAAGAATTCATAGACCCCGTTTTTCTACGTTGCTGAAATTGAGTGCACAATGAGACTAAGGAAATAAAAAGTTGTCAGATAGTCACGTTTCATACAACATTTTTTCCAAAAAATACTGTTTGTTTACAATATAACAACAAACGAGTAGCCTGATCCTAGCTCATTGACATTGAAGTTGTAAAATAGTAAATAATTTGTTGTTAAACCCAGTCATGACTGGGGGTCCCATTATATCAAGCACCGCGCAAATACTTAGAAAGACACAGTCCCCGAGTGTCCAAGGAAACCTCTACATTGATAAACATAACTTATTTTAGATATTGATCATTCTTCTGTGGTTGTTTTTTTGTTTGTTTTTTCGCTAATTTACTCAGTCGTGGAATTTGTTTCCTCTCAGTTGTTGGTGATTCAAGCATTTATGCAAAACCCTGCAGCTTTGAGACTCACTTTGAATTATACACAAATATTTGATTACATCAGTGTAGCTCTTTCAATGCATTTCCTTTGTTTACATACAAAATATATAGCAGGCAACGGTGAATGAAAGCTCTAATACAGTCAAGGAGTTCTGGTGTCCTCAGAAACCATGAAAGCAAAGCTCACAGAGTTTTGTGCCGTCACAAGGATCTAGGAGTGGAATTATAGACCCACAATTCTAATGCTAAATTCAGCTATTTTTGATGTTATATATATTTGGATCCTGGATGCATGCCGAGCACAAGCTTCCACTCCCTTGCCCCATTTTTACTACACAACCACTTCCTCCTGGGTCACTTCTGCAAATCCCCATGGAGAACTTCTACTATTGCATCATCCCTTGCCCCACTTAATTGCCTAAAGAGCAATCTTTCCTACCAGTCCAGCAGCTTTATTTCAGAAAATGACACTGAGTGCCACTAGACAGTCCATCCCTTCTACTCCCGTGTTACTTATTTACCTTCCTGCTTTCAGTTCCATTCTCCACTACTCTTCTTTACTGCTCTGACAGCTCAGTTTGTGAGGCTAGCTGCTTGTCTGGGAATATCAAAGATTCACCGACTCTCATAAATCATGAGTTGATGTCATCTGTAAACAGAGAGAGAGAAAGAGAGAGATTTCTGCTTGGATTGGAGTGAATTATAAACCTTTTAAACGTGAGAGTCCGTTCCAATAGTGGGGCACTCTTTCCTCTCATCTGCCTGTTCCCACTTCACAAACAAACAAACAAACTGATTTTATTGATATCTATATCTCCACCTCTGTAGCGGTTGTTGTAAAGTATGTATTATGGGTATAATTAAAAATAAGATTTATTTTAAAATCGCATTTTCTCTCTATGCTATCCACATGGCCTAAGTTCACATGCTCTACTATTTGATGACACTATTTTATAAGCTGCCTTGTGGAGAGATTTATAGAGCTACACTAACACGAGATCTGGTCTGATCATAGTGTTTCGGTTCCTGGATGGTGGAAATGGCATGAGAAGGCAGCCTTTTCCTCGTTTCAGTCCTAAATTGGGCTCTTTGAAGGAAAAGAAGCTCATGAAAATATAAACACAAAAGTAGTGGTTTGCCCCTAGATACTGAGAAAGATGGAATCCTGCAGCCCCCAAATTTAAAGCCCTAATAATTTCCAACGAATAGTCCATTATCTGTTTCATTGCACAAGCCAGTATCTTTTCTCAAAAAGATGTATTAGGCTATTTAGCCATTCAAGTGATCCATCTGGCTGAACATTCTTAGATGTTCTCTAACTTGATTTATGGTGTCCTTCATAGCTTCTGGGACTATGTAAGGACTGTCTAGGCTTTTGCAGCAGTTCCTTATGACCTTCATTTACTAGAGGAGAAAGTGTTATACCATCATGCTTACCAATCTGAAATTTACTATTTAAATTTCATATGGCTATGCCATAGAGAAGCTGGAATACAGGATTGCCATGTAGTGGATCAGGCCCCTTAGCCAGGACTAGATGCTTCAGAGGATGCAAGAAATCCCACTGTAAGCAGCTATGGGATAGTTTGCATCTTCTCCCCCTATGGAAGTCTCCTCCTAAATCCTAATAGAGCGTGGTTAAATTCCTACAGCATGAGATTTTCTGTCCCACTTCAATTCTTTTTAAAAGTATTTAATATTATAATTCTCATAGTCTCATTATCTGTATTAATCTCCAATCCCTCTTTGATTCTTGCTGAGTTCAGTGACATCATGTGGCAATGAGTTCCATAGTCTAATTATGTGTTGTGTGAAAAGCGTTTCCTTTAATTAGTTTTGAATTTGTCACCTTTCATTTTCATGGTAGTATGTTGCTATAGCTAGGAATACTGGGTGGCCCCTAAAACAATAATTTAATGTACTGAATGTCTTCTACCCATTCTAACTTTTCAAGCTGTTTTACAGGTCCAGTAATATACAAACACTACAAAAATATAACCAAGAACATAGATAAAAATAAAGATTTGGGTAAAGGGTTTGGGTGGAGTAATATTCAGTGGCCAGTGTTCAGCAATGCCTCTAGAAGAGGAAGAACGGATTTGTATTTAAGACATTGGATTGGGATTCTGGCGATCTGGGTTCATTGTCTTCAATGGACTACTCATGAGCTTAAAGTTATGCCCATGCTTCGATACCTTCCGGAATCAGAGCGTTAGACGGTAAACTCTTCACATCAGGGACTCTCTCTTGCTATGTATGTGTACAGCTCCTAGCATGATGGGATCCCTATCCTGGTTGGGGCTGCTGGGTACTACCATAATATAAATGCTGATTAATGATGATAATAAGGGGCTTTTTCCAACATGTTTTTGAAAGTGGGGATAAGATTGAGGCTTGGGGGGAGGTTGGTTAAAGTGTGTGTGTGTGTGTGTGAGAGAGAGAGAGAGAGAGAGAGAGAGAGGTATTTAATTTAATCCAGAACAGATTGTCTTCTCAAACACTGCTCATTAAATGAACTGTCTGGGAACATGATTTACAGTGGGGTGGTAGTCATGTGAATGTCTCTGAGTGTTTAATATCTGCAGGAGAATAGCTTAGTGGCAGTTGTGGTAATTTGATTTTCGATTTTTATCTTCTTTTTTAATTTCTGTACTATGAAATCCTTCTGTGTGACATAGTTCCAGCATAGGTTAATCTCCTGAGATTGTGGAAAGAACAACTCCCCCTCTCCCCCCTTACTGAAGATCCACTACCTTATTGCATCTTTTTATTACTAAACCCACAATCTAGCTATTCACATTAAGCCATGTCAAATTTATAGGTTCAGTACCACAGTACAAACTAGAGTAATAGACCAAAATATTGACATTTAATGAGCTAAGACCTGCAGTCTTAGAGAAGATAAAATCTTGCAGTATTGAGTATGAGCAAAAATTTTCAAGGATCATTTTCTGCATAATCTATTATGTTCTGTATTTAACACTCTGAGCTTTGCTATTGATTTCAAGTAGAAACTTTCTTATTTAATATACTGAAGGAAACAGTGCTGCAGTACTTTTTTCGTGTACAGACTCCTAGAAATGGCTAGCAAATCTAATATTGTGGTGCCCGAATCAACAGAGAAAACTCATTCTGCCTCTGTGCCTGGGAAGCCTTCACAAATTAGTTTTCAAAACCTGGTGCTAGCATTTTTGCTTTGTAACCCAGCCTTTGTTTTTATGTTGAATCAGTAGTTTACAGGACATTTTATTCTATGTGTTTTTGTCCTTGCTACACATCATCAACTGATTTAAGCTCCAGACTTTTGGTTAAAAGTCCATCCCTCTCCAGAATTTTTATCCTCTGGATATTTAGGTCCCAATTGTGTAATGAACTTCTCTCTTCTACACCTTCACAGAGCCTCGCACTTCACTGTGGGTAGACAAATACAGCAAACAATTAAGATATTTTTTAAAATACTCATTTTCCTATTGATTTTTTTACTTTATATTTCTGGATTCTGAACATTTTACTGTGACTAACCTATACTGTATAATTAAAATGTGAGTTGTGTAGGTTATCTGCTCCTAGTGACCTAAGTTAAATGATATTATTTTTGTTCTTTGGTTGTAGTAGCATAACATTTGATCTGTTGGAGAAAACAGCAGATAAACAGGATTAAGTATGCCTTTTTCCTTTCTAACTCATCCAGACCTTGGTCAGTCTAGCATTCCTAGAATAGTGAGGCAATTCTAAAATTTGTTGCCAAAATGATGGTTTTAATTTAATCTCATCACATTTATGGGAAGCAATAACACGTACAGCTTGCTGTGAAAGGTGAAGTCACACTTGCCTCTGTGCTAAGGCACTCCATAACAAATATATCATTTTCTTTGTGAATATCAAAGCAATGATTTCTTTGTGAATATCGAAGCAAAGCAGTGTCGGCAAATTTCATAATTTTTGGCACTTTTCTTAAAGGCTTAGCTCCTGGAATCATGTTATTCTGTGAGAATCTCATTTTTCATTTAAGTTAAAATAATAGTGTCTAGCCCTCATGGTTGCAGAGAAAAGCTTGCAAACATGATCCCTAAACTTCTCAACATTGGGAGGCATGCATAAAAAGAACATAAAATATACTTTTTTAGTCTCATGATTTTTAAGCCAATCTCATGCAGCCTCATTCATGATTTTTGAATGCTTGAGGTTGCAAATACTGAGGCATACACACTTACAATCTACTTTCTTATGTCATTCATGTGCCTAGATTTCACATGTTCAAATGTTGGCAGAAAATAAATTAAGGGTATCAAGGTGAATTTTAATTTTGAGCAAATATATTTACTTTTAAAACAGCATTCTCTGATTATTAATTAGACATTTTCCTCATTTGCAGCTGATTTATTATTTCTTGCCAACTAAGGGCATGATCCACCATTCATTAAAGTCAATGAGAATCTGTCTGTTGACTTCAGTAGGCATTGAAAGTCATCAGATGTGCGTGGGTGAATCGGAATTAAGAGGATTTCACAAAGGCACCCCTTTTTTGTCTGTGAGGATCTGCCCACGTGTTCAATCATCTGAAAACCTGTGTAGCCTCAGGATTTCCCAAGTATACCAACTTCCAAAAAAAGTTCATTGTACATATACTGGATCTGGTTGCGTATGTCAGAATTTCTTTATTATAATCACATTCATCTTTATTTTTTTTTTGCTGTAGTTGTCATGTATTATGAATCACAATGGTTCTGTCTGTCCTTCTGCCTCTTTTTGTTAAGAAAAATAAGTAATCGAACAAAGTAGCTAGAACATCCACAATTAAATTTAATCTGGCTTGCTTGAATTAGTCATCACTGTAAAATCTACATAAAGGGTTTCACAGGCACAAATAATAGCAAAAAGATGTTCTTACCTGCCAACCCAGGCATCAGCTGTCAGCTGTTCATGTCTATTTAATACACAGTGATTTTAAATCACTTGTCATTTTATTAGTCTAACTCTGAATTCGAGAACACAATTGCCCTAATAAATATACATTTGAATCAGCTAGTTATTCATGTAGAATTACAATTTAAATCCCTGCTTTATGGCTAGTTCTCCAGCTAAAATCCTACCTAAAGTATCATTATTTTAAATCTTACACATGTTTTTTAATGTTTTCTCAGTTCAGTGAGTTACCAAAAACAATTGGTCAGTACAGATTTCATACTGAAATGTTTCCTGATAAGAAATCGTAGACACATCACCTGTTGGCACATCTTTTACAGTAATCTTGTGACTTTATTGGCAAGGAGGTTATTTCTAGGTCACTCACTCATGTCAAGCATTCTGGAGCCTGTGGCCTAGTGTGGCCAAGCTAAAATCTTACAGGCTTCAGCCTGTCAGCCGTGCATTCTAGCCATGCTTTCCTTATATTCCTAATATACACCCATCACTTGTAAATTCTTGTCAATCTTATACTTCTATAATCCTACAATTTACATCTATTTAGCATCCATTGATTGTGTATGAAATAGTATAGGAATTAACCATAATGCCACATAACCACAGTGATAAATGGATGATAAAATGAACTAATTGCCTACCGTCCCATTGATTACCATTGTATCTATGGGATTATCATTATCTATGGGATCGTTTCCCTCTGCTCCAGCTTGATGTTCTTCTTCCCCAAGATTTTCACCCTCCTCAACACACACAGGCTGTCAGACTCGGGGTGGGCACTCTACTGTGTCTCTGAAAGTCTCATCTGTGTACCTCTCTGTCTCCCTTAGTTCCTCCAGTTCAGCATCTCTGAAGGCCGTGAGTTGCTTTCCTGAACGCACATACATGCCACCAGCCCACAAGGCAGGTAACCATACGTGCTGCAGTCAGTGCAATAAATTGGATAGCCCCCACTCTGCTGTTGGATTTCTTGCCTGCCTTATTTTTACAGGGTTTTCAGGGCTTTTTTATTCTTGAGAGAAGCATTTATTGGCCTAAAAATAGAGAATATTTATTAGGTTTTTCTGGCTCTCACACTCCCTCCCAACATCCCCCCCCCATTTGCTGTTCCTGTTCGCTAGTTCCTCAGATTACGTGTGAGCTGGCTATTTAATCCCGTTTTCTCTGAGTTAGCCCACCGCCTTGTCAAGCGATCCTAAAGGGACTGAGTATCAAAGGATGAAATAATATCACAACTCTTCAATATGGGGCCTGGTCTACCCCCGATTTATGCCTGCTATCATTGGACTAGCCCAGGGTCAAGGGCCCCAGTGATGGAAAGTGTGCCCAAGAGACTCAGTGATCTAAGGGATCTACAGTCCCTCCTTGCCTGGGGACAGCCAGCAATCAGTCAACTTTGCCCCAAACCTGGATAGCAGTGAATTGCTCTCATGCTTCCCCACTATGGCACAGCGCACTGGGATGAATCACATGAATGATGTCTATTAATTTTCTGTAGTGGTTTCTCTTAAGTAACAAAAGAGATTTCACTTTTACACCATGTAAAAAGTCTGACTGGCATTTAATCATGGGTTATAAACCAACAAAGACCCATTCTGCTGAGAAACCCGATCCAGATTAGTCTCCTAATTTTATTTCAGAGCATGTAGTAGTTTATGTTACTGAAGATTCTGAGATATTCGTGCTGTGCCAACAGCTTATCTCACAAGAAATGCTTCTTAGTCTATTTAAGGGGTTGATCAGGAAGACAGACTTGTGGATTGTGTTGTTAGATGAAAGCATCTGGACTAGCACAAAGGAGGGATGCAATGATATAACTAAAACTTGTGCAGCGTAAAGGCTCCTGCATTCCAGCTGATCACACATGGCTTGAAGAGTTAAAGCCACACCTATCAGTGTTTATCTCCCACTAAACCTCATGAATACATTAAGGGAATGAATTTGATTTTATAAGATTTGAAATAATCCAGTTGGGACAAGACATTAATCTTTATTGCTGTTCTCCTCCTCCACTAGTTTTGTAAAAGGAATACTGCTTGTACCAAGGCAATGCTTCTCAGTGCCCTCTCTGCTTCGGCCTAGACTCATTCTGTTTTTATAAGGTGCTGTATACATTGCCAGCAGTGTATGAATTACTTTTAATAACAGGAATGAAATCAGACAGCATGATGTGTCTAAGGCTCATTCCTCTTTCATATCACTTTAGTTTGATGTTTCTAGATGAGCATCATTTTCAAATAGATACACATGAATTATGTTTTAGTTTCTAAGTATAGTTTTATGTATAGAAAACTTGTTATTTTGAAACCAGATGAAGTATAAAGAGCAGCAGGGTAATAGTTTTGCCTCTGAAGAAGTGAGTATTACCATGGTTTGGTTTTTAAATAGACTTTTTTTGTGGAATGCGATAGTGATGTTTGAATGTTGCACATTACTAAAATGAATAGTGCTGCCTTAAAATGATGTAGGTATGGACTTGAACTGCATAATCTGTATTAATAAATGATACTATACAGCTCTCAATACGTTTTCCATTAGAACATGCTCCAGAATGTAACAAACTACACAGTGTTTTATTAGACAACTGTTGACATATATGGGGAGGATGGGACAAATTCCTTCCTAACCCTCCATGGTTTCACTAGACTCTATAGCTCAGATGTGATTAATATGCATCTGTGGGTTTTTTTGCTAACGAGTTATTAGCTAGATTAGCTAATAGTTGGAAAGTGCTCTGCAAATGAAAAGCACCTAATATTTATTTTATATGTAAGAGTGAAGAGCTGCTGTAAAGAACATGGTGATCAGTTGTTCTCCATGTCCATTGAAAATAGGACAAGATATAAGGGGCTTAATCTGATGCAAAAGAGATTTAGGGTAGATATTAGGGCTGTCAAACGATTAAAAAAATCGTAATTAATCGGGAGTTTTAAAAAAACAGTCTTGATTAATTGCAGGTTTAATTGCATCTCAGATGTCCTGTGCCAATAAGTTCCACAGATTGTCCACATTCTGTGTGAAGAAATATTTTTTCTCTCATTTGTTTCAAATTTACCAGCTATTCTTTCCATTGGCTTAAATTAATCAGTGCTGTTTTATTAAATAAATGCAAAACACAGGAAAAGCATATATATTTATTAGGATTAAAGGCATACCTGTTTCCAACTCTCTAAAGACCATCCTTGGTGCATGCACATAACTCCCATTATGATTAACAAGAATTATGTGTGTACATAAAGGGAAACAAATTGACTCTTGTACTGTGCCATTCCAGAAGAGGTAGGTGTGTAATAACTGATGTATGTTTTTAAACATTCCCTCTTTAATGTCCTTTAAACATATGGAGCCTTTCACATTTGTTACCGTTATTGGCAGCGATGCCTTTAATGTTTTCATGAGTTGCCCCCTTTCAAGCCTGGCAGGTTGTGTCATAGTTGAGAAGCATGACAATGATGCACAATTGTCTTGATTAGATGGATGCCAGAGAGTCAAAGACTTAATGAGGTGCTCTGGTGCGTAATCATATTTGCTAATGGGTACTTGCTTGGAATGTATTATTCAGCTAAGATGTATTGCATTCTTTACTCTCCTGCGGTAATTAATATTTGCAACATTGCACAAATTGTTGACCAGCTGAACAAGCTTCTCAGTTAAAGTCCCTTGTAATAAACATTTAAAAATCATGTTTATTTCAAGTGAGATTCTGAATCTTTCCATACATTGTCTTTAAGCGTCACTTTGTCTAGCTTCATCGTCCGTGAGTTGAATGTGGAAATTATTTTCTTAGCCAATCCTATCCTGGGTACCCTAACAGAAATAAAATGAATACTTGGCATGACAGCCACATGTCTGCATGAATCATGAATAGATTCTGTCGCAGGGCCAAGAAAGCAGCCAAAGCAGAGAGAGTCAGAAATGATTTTTCTAGGGAGGGATCATTAGTCATGTCATGGCATCCTTAAGGTGAGAAAGAAGCAGGGTGTGAAGGGACAAGGCCTGGATTACAATGGTTCCTGGAACCTGATGAAAGCAAATAAAAGAAATCCTGCTTTTTGGTAATGGCAGAACAGCCTATGCGTGTGCTGCTTCTTCTTTTCATAGACTGTCTCCTAAGATGCTGTCATGTTCTGATTCTCCTCCTGGGCCAGGGATGGTGTCTAATGAAATGGCCACTTTTTAAAACTGGGAGGTTCCGACTGGACCACAGGGAACAGACACTACAATTCCCCACTCACTCCCAGACAGCCTCCTCACTATTATCTATGCCACCCATCATGGGGAGAAGGGAGTGCCCAGAGAAATATATACAACATTTTCCTTTGTAATCGTGGGGTTCATACATAAAACACTAAGGTTGATGCATGTTTAATCACCATTTAATTAAGGATTTCCCCCTACCTTTGAAATATTAGATTGTCTTCTGCATTGCCTCTGCAATTTTACCTCTTTTTGGCAAGCTGAACCCACCTAGTACCTGAAGATCTTGATTTGTACGTTGGTTTCTCTTGACCAGGAATTTTTTGTGCACAGGGAAATATTTCAGAACCTCTTCCAGGCAACTCCCGTAGAAATTTCCAGTTGAAACCTAATCGTATCTGAAATCTGAGGGCAAGGCTGGAGTCTTACATTACATTTCATCTAGGATTTCAGCTAATAGATGTATTTGCGTTCTGCATAGTCAGAAAATTTAACACAATTCACTGAGTTCTGCTAAGACTCTGGTAATTCTGTGGCAAAGTTTCTTGGTATAGTAGCTATATCTTTACATGGTAAATTATAATTGAAAGGAAAGCAGATATTACACTTAATGACCTGAAGGAAGAATCAAGGCCAGAAATTTAAGTGTGTGGATTAATTTATAGATTCTAAGGCCAGAAGGAACATTACAATCATTCCTGCATAACACAGGCCATGGAACTTCCCTGAACGACAATGTATCTTTTAGAAAAGCATCCTGTCTTGATTTAAAGATTTACAGTGATAGCTAGTCCTCCATGGTCCCTGGTAAATTGTTCCAGTGGTCAGTTACCCTTACTGTTAAAATGTTGTGCTCTTATTTCCAGTTTGAATTTGTCTAGCTTCAGCTTCCATCCATTGGATCTTATAACATACCGTTGTCGACTAGATTAAAGAGCCCTCTATTATCAAATTACTATTCCCCATGTACGTACTTACAGACTGTGGTCAAGTCACCCCTTAACCTTCCTTTTGGTAAGTTAAATAAATTGAGCTCCGTCAGCCTTTCAGTGTAATGTATGTCTTCCAGTGTTTAATTATTCTTGTGGCTTTTCTCTGAACCCTCTTCTATTTTTCAACATCCTTCTTGAATTGTGGATACCAGAACTGGATACAGTATTCCAGCAGTGGTCCTCAGAGCCAAATACAAAGGTAAAATAACCTCTGTACTCCTACTCGATATTTCCATGCTTATACATCCAAGGATTGTATTAGCTCTTTTAGCCACAGCATTATACTGGGAGCTCATGTTCAGCTGATTATCCACAAAGTCTTTTTCAGTGTTATTGCTTATCAGGATAGAATCTCCCATCCTGTAAGTATGTTCTATATTCTTCTATGTGTGAGTTGACATTTGGCAGTATTTGAAATGTATGTTTTTTGCCAGAGCTGAGCTTACCAAGAGATCAGTGACCTGAGGCTGTCCCCATCATATTTATCAGTCCCCCAATATCTTTGTGTCATCTGTGGACTTTATCAGTAATGATTTTACGTTTTCTTCCAGGTCGTTGATAAAAATGTGAAATAGTGTAGGCTCAAGAACCAGTTTATGTGGGACCCCCTTAGCAAATAACCTGCTCAATGATCATTCAAGTGTGTAGACACAAAAACATGGTCAGAATCAAACACATTGATAAATCAAGTAATATAGAAAACAAAGTTTACAAAGAGGAGCCAACTGCTACATGATGTAACACTCCCATGACAGGTATTTCAATGGCCACCCTTTCTGCAGAGGTTGCTTTCGTAAATATGTATGTGACAGAATAGGGAAAATAACTTCATCTCCTGACCAGGTCTACACTAGAAACTTTTGTTGGCATAGTAATGTCAGTAATGTCAGTTAAAAAATAGGAGTTTTTTGGGCAACATTTTTATACCAGCAGAAATCCTGGTGTAGACAAGTTGTAGATCAGCTTTGCTGATCTAACTTATTTTGCTTGGGGACTTGGCATGTGCTATAGTGGCAAAAGCACGCTTTTGCCAGTATAAGCTGGGTCTATAGTATGAGGGTTTGCTGGTATACCAGCCATCTTCCTTGTGTCAGCTCAGCCTTGGTCTCTAGTGGGGAGTAGCCGCCATTGTTATAGAAGGGTGATGGGTGTGGCTAGAGAGCTCAGACAGTAGTCTTTCACATAGGAATTCAGTTCTCCTAGAGTATGTTTACAGTGCACACTAAGCCTGGGCTCCGACTGAGGTTTGAGCCCAAGACTCCCTTCTGTCCACACACAGATCAGTCCGACGTGCATCAGCAAGCACTCAGGACCCATCTCCTAGGTCCCTGCTAAGGGTATATGTCAGAGCCCCATACCTGCTGTGACTTGGGCCCAAGCCCTATCATTCTGCAGCATGGACATAGGTCAAGCTGCAGACCCGAGTCAGAAAGTGTAGTGCATTATGGAAGCATTAGCATGGCTGTGAGACCCAGGTGCAGCAACTGTAAATCCAGGGTAAACAATGCAGTGTGGACACTCAAGCTCCGCTTGGAAACACCATGTCTCCAAGCGTGGGTCCCACAGAGCTGGACTTAGCGTGCAGCGTAATGCTGTTCTGAACGGAGGGCGTCAGGTGCTCCCAGGAGCAGGTTTGTGTTCTCTGCTGTTACATGGATGTCAAATTAAGGATAAAGAAACTAATTTGTGTAGCACTAGCTCTCCTTGTGTTGTTTTGGAGAACAACACTCTTCTAGCTCTTGATCAGCTACAAAACCCAGCTATAATCAGATCAAGAATTAACACGAGGAGCCCAATTTTCAAACTCCACTGCCTTAATAAGATATCAAATCTTGTATTCGGATGCTCAGATCAGCGTGCTGTTGCATAAATGGCCAATTTATGTAGTGTTTTGAATCTCTACAGGCAAGTATTAGACATCCTTTTAAGATGGCCATGTAGCTCCAGTCTACATCAGCAGGAATCCCTGCAAATCATGCTTAGAATAAAGAGCCTGCTGGTTTTAAGGGAATATTATTTGAGTTATAAAAAATATGGCTGGAGCAGCTCTGCTCTCTCCGGGTCTCTCTCATTCTTCATGTCTGATCTCAACAAACACTCATGCCAGCCTGAGCCTGTTTGTTAGAAGATATTCTCTCAGCACTATATGAATTGTCTAAGAATGACCTTGCTACTGATACTGTCTCAGTCCAGTTGTTAGGATGATAGCATGGGACCTGGGACTGCCACGTTCAATTTCTTGCTCTGCCACAGGCTTCTTGCATGACCTTGGGCAAGTCACTTAATCTGTCTGTGCCTCAGTTTTCTATCTGTAAAATTCGGATATTAGCACTGCATGACCTCACAGGGATATTCTGAAGATCACACAGATATTACTGTAACGCTATTATTGTGCCATATACATAGATACAGTAAAACTTCCACTAAGGGGAAAAATATACATTGCCTAACATCCAAAACATTCCACCGCAAGAAGCTACTATTATAATCCAGCACGTTTACCCAGGCTGTATCTAACTGTGTAAATGCAGAGGAAATCTGATATGGAACATTTTATACAGTGAGATATATAGACTCAATTATTGGCTAAATCCTTATTCAGCTTTTCATGTAGTTACCCATTGTGCTTACTTTCCTGTGTTCCCATTTGCTTAATTAAATTACATTTGGTCTTTTCAGAGTCCTTTCTGTCCCTGCTTGTTGTGGACATTTATTAATAGTGTCACTTGGTTGATAGTCTGTTAATTTTAATCTCATTTGAATTTGATTATCTTTATCTATTTACACTTCAAAGACCTTTCCTTGAATTCAGAAGGAGCTACTCTTTCATCTCACCATTATGCAAAGCATGTTGTCATGTGCATTATGTGTAGGTGCTTTCATGCCACTAATTAATGAAGGAGCACTGCCAGGTTGGAAGGAAAATATTATACTAGGGTATAGCCAATTTATACACATAGTGCCATGACTTCCCACACTTAGGACCAAGCCTATAGTCCTTCAACTAAATCTACTGAACCCAACTGGAGTGTTTTCTGAATAAAGTCCCTGTTGTATGGAAGACAACACAAAAAGGCCAAACTAACTGACATTGATTGTGGGAAAGGGTGAAATTATGCACAAATTTTTGTCAAAAGCACACAAACTGCACACATATTAGAGAAAACATTGCACTCTCTCACTTTCAGTCATCTCTGGACTTACTCCTAACAAAGCAGCAAAAAGTTGTAATGAAAATGAGTTTTTAGTTTGTCAGTCGTCCTTTAAATGATGTACAATAACATCATTTGACACATTTTCAGTAAAATACTCCACTAGAATGTAAATTGCTTCGAATGTTTTGAGTTGCTTCAGATATATTTTAAGGTACTGCGGCTGCATTAGGTGAATTTTAAAAAGGTAGACATATTTTTCTTGTTGAATTAATAAAACCTAGAGTTTCCTTGTATTACAGTAGCAAATATATTAGGAAGAGGACAGTGGACAAGTATTATATCCATTCAAAGTGGATAATGTATATTTAATGAGATGTGTACTAATTGTGCTTCATTTCTAACATGCAATGAAGGCAGCAGACAAGTACCACCTCACTTTAATGAGGGCAAAGTTCTACTGTCAAGTATATTTTCCTATTGAACTTGTGTTGTGCAGTAGATCACTGTGCATGAGCAAAATACCGAACACATTTCTCTACATCTCATTTTCACTGTGTGGATATGGTTGTATGGGGGACATGGGAGAAGTGTGCGGATACTCTTGGGCTTGTGTTTAACCAATAGCTGAGTTTGGTCTCAAAAGGTACATCTACACGGTACATCCACACTGTGGATGGGCTGGGTCAGCTGAGTTGCGATTCTTTGGTTGAGGCTGCAGGCTATAAAGTTGTAGTGTAGACGTTCAGCCTTAGGCCGGAGCCCAGCTCTGAGACCCCACGATAAAGAGGGTCTCAGAGTATGGGCTCCAGACTAAGCCTGAATGTCTACACTGCAATTTTTTATAAAGTCTAGGCCAGGTCATTAAATAGTTACATTATTAACAAGGGAAGCCTGTTAATTGATGAGTTGGAAAGAGAGTAGCTATTTCTGATTCACTAATCCCCCTAGATTTTTTTAGCGTATCCAATCTCATAATTGCTTGCAGTACAGCCCCAAAAAATGAGCTTCAGCACGGAGCCTGTTTTAATAGGTTACACTCACACACATCATTTGAGTTTTTCAGGCAGCGTTCAGACAGAAGCACTTAGATTTAACTGGGCTCTTTCTGCCAAACTAGAAATGACATGAACCATTATTTTTAACACAAAAAGGGGAACTAATCAAATATCTAGGTCTTTTGGTTTTGTTAACAAGAGCAGGAGAGTAGATCCAAATATCCCCCTCCCCCAGAATATTCACTTTGATTTGCTTCTGGAATAAGTGAGACATAGCTGTTTATTCTTCTGCATGTGGCTTTTTACTTTGGCCTTGTTGATGCTAATATTTGCTTTTGAAAGTGAAGATTAGTACTTTACTCCCAAAACGTGATCTGCTTTGTTTTTGTGTGAACCTTTTCTTTGTCATCTTAAAGTTTCATCTTTCTCTCTCTCTCTGTTTTTCAACAAGTGTTTAGCTGCTAACATTTCCCCCTCATAAGGTAAAATGAAGTGTATGTCAGTGTATGCATTCAGTGGAGGTAAAATAACATAATCTGTTAAGAGAAAGATTTACATTTCCAACATCTGAGGGTTTATTGGGAAAAATGTCTCTAAAAATACAGCAAAAATACTGGTGTCTTTACCTTAAATGAAAGCGGAGTGTCTTTGACTTCCATGGCAGCCCATTCAAGGGCAGAATGTAATGATATGATCATTTTCATTCTTACATATCAAAGCACTTTACAAAGATATCATTGTGTCCACGTTACAGATGGGTAAATGGAGGCATAGAGAGGTGGAAAAAAAGATTTGCCCAAGGTCACCTACCTGAGCAGAGGCAGATCTAGGAATAGAATCCAGCTCTTGTGAGACCAGTCCAGAGCTTTGCCCATGAGATCATGCTGCCTCACCATTCGAACCCCCAAGTAAACGCTTCAAACTTGGGTAAAAAACCCCAAAAAACTAGAGACACTACTTAAATGTCAGTAGTACAGAGCAAAACTACAAAAATTAATGCAATAATTTCTCGTAGAAGATGTAAAACAGAGGAGACTGCTCCCAGAAAAATTAAATAAAATATGCAGTATGGAAGCATGATTGAAGAGCCATTTGCTGTCTGGGAGTTGGGAAAGGGGCTGAAACATCAAATTTGAAGAATAAAGTTTTCTCAGGTTTGAAAATGTTCAGATAACTTGTGGCCTCATTATTTTCCCTTGCATTTTCCTCTGTTTTCTGATTCTAGTGGGACCAGACATGGTTACAAGATAAGAGCCAAAATCATATAACAAAATCCGTTCTTGTGGAGTATTTGATTGGGCCAGAAATAGAAGATACTGCAAAATTCACAACAGCCTTTGTCTGCAAGGTTTCCTGATGAATTTCTTATGGACAGAGAATTCTATAGCCTAGAAGTCATAACTGATGAGTGGACTACTCCCAGAAAATTATAGATGCAGTTGATATGCTCAGAGTTTTGCTGCCAAACTTCTCCCCCTGTGTAAATTTAGCAAATGCATGTTGCTGTAGGCAGCTCTTTACAGGCACTCAACCCTTCACTGCTTCTCTTCTCCATATCGTTCTTCCCCTTGTCCTGCCATTGCTACAGACCCTCCCTTGAAACAAATCCAGGAAAGAAGTCAGCCAACCAATTGAATTTTCTCTCCCTTCAGACTACTGGTTGTGTCCCTGCCATGCCAGTCTTCCTCCGGAGGTGCTGTACTTACTGCAATTATTTGTAATTGTGCATATAGCAGCCTGGAGACATCTATACAGTACCTGTGTTCAAAGCCATAAACAGACCATAAAAATGACCAGATATCAACTCAAAAGAATTTGGGGAATAAAATCTGTGAATCCCAAAGGAACTCTCAATCCCTAACATTGCCTTCTTCAGGAACAGTGGCACTTTGCCCTCAAGGCTATCAGACTTGGGTGCCATCAAAGCAAAGGAAGAAGAAAATCCTGGAACACAGAGCTCCCATAGGAAAACACCATGCGTGCAGTCCCTTTCTCCACTCCCACCCTCCCAATTTCAAATGTGGGGACTGTGAACATGAACATCTGAGCTGCTCCAACTGTCAGGATAGTGCATTGTGAAAGCATGTCTCTAAGATGGCCAGAGTATAGGGCTTTACTGATCAATATCAACATCCTGAATTACACTCAGAGGCAAATCAGAACTAAGTGCTTATAAAAATGACAAGAATAAAATGGGATTGCAAGGATTTTGCTATAAATTTTCAATCTACTCTTCATTGAGGGAGTAAAACCTTGGAATAAATGTATTTTAAATTTCTGCCACTGAATTTCTTTTCTGATGTATTGACCTTTGTGCCAAGAGATGTTGCAAGATTGGCAGACTTCATTTTCCTTCAGACAAACTGAAACAAGCTAAGATAGAAGATGCTGCATATGAAAGACATTTGACATGGAAGCCAAGGAAGAGTTTTAAATTGATCAAGTTTGTTCCATTGCTCTGAAAATGTACACACTTATTTTTCCTTTTGAAGGAAAAATAGCGCTTCCAATTACAATTAAGAAAGAGGCAGTGATTCTGCTCTTCTCTACAGTAGATTTACAAGGTCATATCTCTACACACCTGATTTACATTGGAGCAAGAGAGAAAATCTGACTCTGAATTTCTGTAGTGAAGGTTAATCTAGTCTTCAATACATTCCCTACTTGATCTGTGATAAGAGAAGATCTGTAATTCTGCATATGTAGAGAGCCAAATTCTATCCTTCATTACACTAGTGCAACCCTCCCATTTAATTCAGTGTATGCAGGACAAGATTTGGCCCAGTGGATTATGATGTGAACTACTGATTAGCCCACAACATGCTTTGCACTTTGTTATAAAGTGGTCATCAAGCGGTTAACTGGATTACTCAGAGTACTATGCGCTGGGGCCATGTTCCCCCCCTTTACTTCCTATTTAGTTTCTGTAAGTTTTCCACCAGCAATTATCTGAATTCTCTCATTATTAATGTCACAAAGCAATCTGTTCTGCAGCATATCCCCATGGACACTTCCAAATGAGCAATATTCTACTAGTCTTTTTCGCACTGCTGCATACACAGCTACATTTTCACCTTGCCACCTTGTTGGTCTATGAAACTTGAAACGTTCCACAATAATGCTTGGCTTCAGTGTGTAGTGCTCTGTTCAGATCTATTGCGTGTCCTCTAAACTTTTATCTCCTTGTTTGAGATTGTAACAAACACTTTAAAAGGGAGCAGGTTTTACTGCCAAAGGCACTGAGGAAAATTGCTTGATGTTTGTGCAGAAAAGAGCGGCCCAATCTTTCAATATATCCCTGCCAATCTTCATTTTCTGCATTAAACTCCTCAATTTCCCCATAAATTGCCATTCTTATGTTCTTCCTTGTCACCAGTTTGGTAAATGGATCTCTCTGGACCCATGGTGGGGCTGGGCCTGGCTCCTTGCTCTGGGTGCTGCAACCTGGTGCACGCAAATTCACTCAGGTTGTAACAACTCCCGAGAGTTATCACCACCCGGAGAGGCTTGCATATACTGGTTCAAACTGTATTCTGCAGAGACCAACAAAGAAAGAAAGGATTTCTGGATAAATAGCCTGTGTTTAAACTTATTCAGGGCCTTCTTTCTAATCCAGGAAGTGGACACAATGTTCTGTCCAAAGGGGCAGACCCAATCCTTGCAGAAGAGTTTGAAGGGCTGACACCTCCCAAAGTGCTGGTTGGATTTGGAGGCAGTCTCTGGAAAGCTTTTTAGCATGTGTGTAGGTTCTTTTATCTGTGAGGTCATTTATAACTGAGGACAGTTAACCTGGCACCATCAATGACTCATCATCCCCCAAGTTCCAAAACCCGGCTCTGCCACTGCTCGGAGGAACGCTCTTGACTTAAAGTTCGGCGGGCTGGAAATGCCGCTTTATTCAGCTGTGGACCAATGGAACATGGACCAATGGAAAACGCACGCTATCTAAAACACAAAATAACATGGCTCCAGCCCAGAGGACACTGAGTAACCCACTTACCCCCTTGGTGACTATTTTACTACACTCTTTGCCTTACTTAAAAGAATAATGACAGAGGCCCAATAAGCTGCTCTCACAGGAAAAAGAAAACTCCATTACAGGGGAAAACTTACTATGAAATACTCAGCACGGCCCGTTGTTGTTTTATTTATTTGTATTACGGTAATGCCTGATAGTGGGCATCAGGCAAATGCCTGATAAGAGTGTTTGTCGCAAAGAGCTTACAATCTAAGCCAGTGGTCCCCAAACTTTTTACCCTATGTTCCCCCCCATTACCCCTGTCTGTGCCTCTCTGCCCCTCATCTCCCCAGCTTGGAGTGGGGCCACGGGTTGGAGGACTGCAGTCAGGGCCAAGGCTGGAACAGGGCTTGCAGCAGCTCGGGGCCCCATGGGCTGCGGCAGCTGGGGGCTATGGGGACTGCAGTGGGCCACTGCTGGGCGCTGAGGTTGGGGGCTGGTGGCCAAGTTCGGGGGCTGAGGCCAGGGACTCTGGCCAACCCAGGGGCTGTGGCTGAGTGGCGGGCCAGAGCAGAGTGGGACTGGGTGGCGCTCCCTCTCCGCCCCCCATGGGGGGTGTGCCCCACAGTTTGAGGACCTGTGATCTAAACAGATAAAGGATAGGCGAAAGGAAGCGTTGTTATTCCCATTTTACTGATGGGGAACTGACGTGCAGAGAGATTAAGAGATTTGTCCAAGGCCAACCATGGGAAGTCTGTAGCAGAGTCAAGAACTGAACACACATCTCCTGTCCCAGTTGCAGTCCCACTTCCTAATCTTAAGACCACCTCCATCTCTGTTTGCCACCTGGAGTTGCCTACTGGTTATCCTTTCAGTATAGTAGATATGTGAACATATGAAGGGGGGCAATAGTTTGGCCTTTCAACCATCTGGAATGTGATGATTTGTTTACATCCTGTCCCTAACTTTTTGGGGTCTCAATAGGGAGTTCCCTCAAGCTGCTCTTGGACTCCTCTTCCATCTGGCAGCATGTTTCACTCAAGAGCCGTGCTACCTTTGACCTGTGTCCATTCCCGCCTCTCATTTTCCACTGAGAGGGCTGAAGCTGCAGAACAAGAATTAATGCGATAACAAGCCATTCTCCTCTCCTTCCTTCCTCTCTTCCCCTCTTCTCTCTCCACCTCTCCGGCAGAATTTCCACTCCTTACATCTGCTCTGTATTTCCAAGAGAATAATAAAGCCCCAGAGTAATAATTCATTCCAACATCTACATGTCATCTTTTTCTATGCTAGGAAGTCGCTTCTTCTACCCATAAGAATGAATTTGTATCAGTCTTTGAATTTTGCTTTTTATCTGAAATATAACGGTTGGTCACTTTTTTTGGCGCATTGTTTTTCTTTCCCTTGCAAAATCCAAGGGTGAAATTCTAGCACCAGCAAAACTCCCACTGACTTTAGTGGGGTCGGGATTTCATCCCAAGTATCTGGCTGTAAGAAATTTCACAAGTTAAGCAAAGTACAGGATGAACTGCCCTCAAACAAGAGCTATTATGAGTTTGGAGCACAGCCAAAAGAGGAAACAAGGTTGTTATTGGAACGATTTTAATCACGATAGACAATTAGCAAAGCTTAATTATATTGAGAAAGAAAATCAGAGTGAGTGGCAGTAATGAATTTCCCTGGTAAATCTCTTGTGTCTCAAAATAAAACTAGCTGACCTATAAATAGAACCAAATTAGAAGAGGTATTTGCCCACAGGGGTCAGATGTTTACCTCACTGAGCTTTCTACTAGTGTGGCTTTTGCAGTGTGTGTTGTTTCTTAAATATCTTTATCTCATGGGATAATAATCCTAAGAACAGAATTGCGTTTTGCTATTCAGATGGCACCAAGTGTCCACAGGAAGTAATAGGATGCAAAAATGATTTAGCTGAGCTGGATACTATTAAAAGTTGAAATGATTATAGAGCCAAGGATATTTAAAATATTGCCTGAGGCTAAAATAAGTATTAGTTGGGTCTTAGCAGGTGATTTTTTTCCCCAAAGGCTTTAATATTTGCTGAGGAATTTCTAGCTAAAATAAAAACAAAATTGAAGACCATCAAAAATTTATTTAAAAATTCCTATAACTTCTATTTCAGTAGCCTGTAGTCCTAGAACTGGCTAGAGGAGGGAAATAATCTGCTTGAAAATCTACAGTACCGTTTAAATCATTAAAGGTTTTAATAGCTCCGCAATAAGGGAGCTTATAAAGCAAAGAAGCTTCTGGTGAAAGCAAAGAAGCCCTTCTGAACAGTTTTATGTGGCACATCTAATTTAATTGAGAACATAAGTTACAAAAGTGGGAGAGGCATTTTTACAGCGCAGGAGGCCAAGGTTGAGCCCATAGGCCAAGTATGCCCTGTTGGGCCACACAAAGCAGCACCCACAGCCTAAATTCTGCTCCTATGTATGCTGGTGTAAACCGGAAGTGACCCCAGTAAAGTCAATGATGTTAGTCCAATTTTACGTGCATGTGCGCTACGACACAACAGTGATTCAACAAGCAGATACCTCTGCTCCGCTGATACATGCACTGGAAATTCTCTTCATGTGTGGGTCTCCAGGAAGAGCACTGGCTGTGTGACTCATGTGAAGCTGGAAAGGAAGCAACATAAATATATTTTTATTCAGCTGGTTGTTTAGAAAAATCTCCAGTCACTCTTCTGGTGGTCTTCAGTAATGAAGAAGATCCCAAGAGGCAAATTTCAGATACGGATCAAAGCAAAGACGACCTTCTGAACAGTTTCACGTGACACATCTCATTTAATTGCAACACCTAATTTACAGAAGGCATTTTTAAAGTTCAGAAGACCAAAGTTCGTCTGGAACTGGGTTTTGGCTCAAGCGGTTACGCGGATGGGCTCAGCAACAAATTCAGAACCGAACTCAGATTCTGAAGTCCAGGAAGGTTAGTGTCTGGAGTTTTTGCGTGAACCCAGTTCTAGCTAAAACCTCCTAATCTGTGGTCTGCACACCATCCAAATATAGCAGATGTGAGGTTCTGCTTTTTGCTGCTGCGTCTTTTTGGTATCCTAGCATGGTTGCCAAATTTAGTCCTTCTGCATTCAGTTGTTGTATGGGTGAAAACTCCCTCCATTCACAGCATTGTATGTTTGACTGAGAGCATCAACTAAATGCCCACTGTGGAAGATGGGACACCAGACTCAATGGACCAATAGTTGTATCCAGTCTGGCAAATTCTGTGAGATCCCATGAAGCCAGAACTCTGCATTCTTAATTCCACGCGTAAAATAAAAAAAATAACCCAGGATGTGGATTACAAAATGTTGTTGATACTTTTACTCCAAGAAACAATAGCCGGATGATGTGTAGAATGTCGAAAATTAACTCTATCAGTTGTGTTTTAATTTGTGTAGTGCCATCTCTTCCCTCCTGATGTCTGCTCTAATCTGGCAGGCAAATGAAATGTCACAACATACAGAATTACTGCACTGGAGTGCTCCAAAGATTCATGTACATTTTAACAATTGGTCTGCGCACAGGAAAGGAACAGAAAAGCAAAGGTCAGCATATGTGCAAAAAGGCACCCAGAGTATTAGCTTGGTATTTTTAAGATCAGAAATTTGAGCATTTTATTTAAAATAATATGGTTGCAGTCCTCCTTTATGAAGCTCCTTTTATAGCTTCGGGTTTTTTTAAATGGGATGCAAAGAGCAATGTGCCAGAAAACACATCATGGTTTAAATGAGGGTGGGTTTTGGACTTGTCAGCTGCCTCCCTTTCAGTGGAAGGATTCTAAATGAAAATCATTTTTATTTTATTTTACAAAAGCAAATTAAAACCTTTTCCAGAAAATTAAAGGCCATCTATTGGTATTGCCAGAATACGGTACTTGTCCAATGTGCCAGAGCCAAATCCCACAAAGAAGTCAGAAATCATGATGGATGATCTGTACAGACAGCAGTGGAGCTGGAACAATTTTTATAGTGGGGGTGTTGAGAACCATTGAACCAAACTGTAAACCCTGTATATGGTGGAAACCACTTCAAGCCAGGGGATGCAGCAGCACCCCTATTTTCAGCACCTATGATTTGCTGTACATGATAACACAGGTACCCCATCAAGCTGTAAGGTTACTTCAGTTTTCCTTTTAGCAGGCTGCTAATGTGGCTTGCATTTGCTTTGGATGGCTGCATATATGAGGCTGTTTTCTGACTGACTTTTGTCCTGTTTGATGACTTTGTTTGGTCCACGTTGTTAGCTTGGTTTATTTGTGTCCACAGCCTTTTGTACTTTGCTGGAATTCCATATTCATCTCTGTGGTGCGGCTTTCCTGCTTATTCCCCCTCTGCTACTGGCTTCTTGACCTTGGGAAAGTAACTTATTCTTTCTCGGTCTTAGTCATCATAATTACAGTTATGTTTCAGCACCATACATCTCTTTCCCTCCTCAGTTATCTGTGCAGGAACAAACTGGGTTAGAATTTAATGTGGTGGTTGTTTTTTTTGCTTCCTTTCCCTTACTGATGTATGAAAGACCCACCCAAACAACAGAGGAAGCGGACTAATAAAGCATACAGGAGAAAAAGTGAAACTGACGGCACAACAATTTGCTTGCATGCTGAGGAGCTAGAATTTTCTATGTATTTATGTAAATTAAGGCGTTGTCTATATACACAAGCTGCACCAGTTCTGAACCACTTTTAATCACTGCAACCCACTTGTGTGGACACCCTTAAACTGATTTAACAGTGTCCACACATCCAGGATGCTCCATTCAGTGCAACTTTTGTGTGCAGATAAGGCCTAACATTAGTGTCAGTATTATTTATATAAACTTAACTTATTATTTCCTTAATAATGATGATGATGTGGCATGTTGTGCTTGACATATTTTTTTATTTGCGCTTAGCAACATTAACTTTACATTAAAAAAACTTTTTGTTTGTGAATAACAACCATAGTTTTGCTTGCAACAGTAGTAGGTAAAAAAGTTACAAGCAGAAGCATCTATCTACTTTAAAGAAGAGAGGAATTACAATAACAGAACAGAGCAGTGGTCCAGTCTATTAGTCTCTGTCAGCAGCCGGCACCAGTTGATTCAGGCAGAGGTGTAAGTAACCCTGTTGGGAACAATTTATGAAATAACATGCCCATAAAGTTTAATTCCCATCAGTGTGCGGATTGCTTATGCCACGAAGCCTGCGGTTTTATATCCCTTCTTAAAAAAAATCCTGCCTCACTGTGCATGTTCTCATTATTCATATCAAATGTGTGTCCTTTATTTTCATCCTTGCATTCTCTTGGTTTAGAAGTATCTTGTGGCAGTAGGTTCCAGGGATCAATTATGCATGGTGGGAAAAAAAATCCTTTTATTAATTTTATATTTGTTTCCTTTTGATTTCACTGAACGTCCTTTTGTTCTTGCATTCTGAGAGAGGATAAATCGGAGCGGCTAACTTTTATGCCGTTTTATGCCATTCATTATCCTTTTATTGTCCTGTCGTACAACCCATGGGGCGGGGGAAGAGGTGTTGTGGCCCCCCGCTTGGATCTAACTGTCCAACCTGTACTTCAGGGCAGCATGGCCTAGTGGCCTGAGTCATTATGGTTGCCCCTCTTGTCTGGGCTGCACAGTCAATATGGCTGCCCTTGCTATCAGGACTGTATGGCCTAGTGGCCGAAGTGAGTAAAGCTGCCTTGCCGTCAGGACTGCAAGGCCTAGTGGCTAGGTCAGTATGGCTGCCCTTGCCGTCAGGGCTATGTGGCCTAGTGGCCAGAGTCAATAAAATGGCCCTTTCAGTCAGGGCAGCAGGGTCTAATAGCTGGAGTCAATAGAACAGCCCTTTCGGTCAGGCAGTGATGCCTAATGGTTGGAGTCAATAAGGTCACCCACCTCTGTGGGATAATGTGGCCTATTGGCACATTGTGGGGCGCCACATATGGATTTGGGGGGCTCTGACAACTCCTGGGCAGGAGCCTGCAAGGTACATCCTCTCCTTGGCAGTCCGCCCCACCTGAGCTGGGCTGCTGCCTTTTGTACTGAGACTGCGGGTGGAGCACATCCAATAGAGCCAAGGGGGCGTGGCCCCTTCAGCCCACAAAGTGGCATTAACCCTGCCGGTCCAGTGCAGGGCTTGTAAACTCCATCACGTGTCCCCTCTTATTCATCTCCTCCCCAAACTGAATAGCCCTCATATTATCTCCTTAACCCCTCATGCTGTGTCTTCAAGTCTCTAACCATTTTGTCACCCTGCTCTGAATTCCAACTGGTCCACATCCCAGCTCTGTTCCTGGCACTGTTTAAGGTGGGAGTGCTCCTTTAACCTTACAAACATTTGCTAATACAAAACTCGTAGAACTTTTAATGTCCTCTACTACCATCACTCCTCTGTACAGCCTTCCTCATGGGAATGGTCTTGCTGAAGTCAATGGGATTACTCACATGAGTAAGAACTCCTGGCATGAGTAAGAATGCCTTGCAGAATCAGGTCTGCAAGCTGTAAAACTAGGTAGCTTAATTTTAGCCTATTCTCAGTTTGTCTTGTCAGTAAAGCGCTTTGAGGAAATGACTTAGGTGTATTTGATGATTGTTCATTTTGAAAGATGTCATTATAAGAATTTCTGGAAGTTTCAAAACTGCCCGGTGGGAGATCTTTTCTATGCCAAAATGTCATTTCAGATTCTAAACTACATATTCCCCTGTACTTTCTCTTTATAAATGTTTCACAGCACCTGCATTTTTTATCATTGCACTTTCATGTGAACTGTCGATTCCTTATAGCTAACCTACAATGCCTATCTGAAAGGAAGTAAGTAATATTTTTTTTAATTGGCTTTTTCCTCTGTCATAAGAGATAAAACCACCCAATTATTCCCCCCCTTGTGTGCAGATATTTATATTAATATTTTAACAAAGAGAATCTTTATAGTGTCATTCATGGATCCATGTGTTAAAATTAAAACAACTTGTCCTGAAAGGGAATGTAGTATCAGTTTTCTAATAGTTTAAAATTGATAGAATTAGGTCTTATTTCTTCAGCAGTAGATCAAATTCATGAAACTTCCTGCAAGTCACCAAACTACATTATCAAACACTAATTAGGGTGAAATCCCGCTATCATTTTGCATGCAGGACTCCCACTCAGTGCATCAATTTGGGAGAAAGATAATTTTTGTTACTGCCACACCGGATACGGTGTGTCATTGAAACCATGATGTTTACCATTTGCAGTACTTACCTTTATTGCCTTAGTCCTAATTCAAAGAATCGTGATTACTTCAAACACTTCCGTCAAGGTTTTTAGCATGGGACGGTAAATATCGACAGCTAAATTCTGTGCAGACCTGTGGTGCTGTATGCACTAATTAGAAAGACAGACAGGGTGGGTGAGGTAATATCTTTTATTGCACCAACTTCTGTTGGTGAGGGAGACAAGCTTTTGAGCTGTAAAGAGCTCTGCTTCAGCTCTGGGAAAGGCACTCTGAGCATCACAGCTAAATACAAGGAGTACCTTTCCTACACCTGAAGAAGAGCTCTGAGTAGCTTGAAAGCTTGTCTCTCTCAGTGACAGATGCTGGTCCAATAAAAGATATTACATCATCTACCTTGTCTCGCTAATATCCCGGGACCAACGTGCCTGCAGCAAGGCTGTATATATACACAAATGTCTAATAACGATTGACAAAGAAGGAGAAACAGGTGACAGCAGACCTCAGGCAACAACAACACGGGTAGCAATCAGAAACACAGAATCAGAATCTCCTTTTGTTCTGTGGCATAGGAAGGAGCACAGTGTGGCTGTGAAGCGGGCACAGATCTTTTGGGGCATGGTTTTTACTTCCAAGCAAGTGGGAAACATGGCATAAATAAGCCCTTCACTGGGGCTTTGTGAGAGTTCTTGGAGCATTTGGGTGGTGGTGGGGGGGGTAGGGAATGGGAGGAATGGGGATTCTGGTGGCAAGGAGCATCATTAGGCAACGTACTCCTAAATCACTCCATGTGACCAGTGGAATCCTGCCCTCTAGTGCTGCTCACTGAAGCATTAACTCGCAGTCCACTAGCTTCTACTGGAAAAAAAGAATTCCATTTTGTGAAAAATGTCGAGGCTTTGAAATTTGTTTTGATTCTCCCTTGGAACGAAACTAGGGCCCTTTAAAATCTGTTGCAAAAAAAACAAAACCAAAAAACCTTCCCCTACACTAGCCCAGCATTGGGGCACTGTTGTGGGAGAGACAGGATCAAGGTCCTGCTCTCCCTGATTCAGAGGAGGGACTTCAACCTGGCTCTCCCACATTCTAGGCTCTCTCTGTCTGGTTTTAACCAGAAATTACGCCCTGGACCTGAGCTACTTTCCCACCTAAATGTTCGTCTCAACTGGCATTTTCCAACAAAAACCAACGTTCAGTTGAAAAATTCCCCACCAGCTTTAGCTTTTTACTGTTCTTGCAGGGAGTAGGGGTACACAACCACAGACTGGGGTGAGAAGGCCATGGCAGCACAGCCTCCGAACTGGCCATGCATCGAGGGGAGGGAAGGGAGAGCCTAGGAGAGCATGCAAAGGAATATACTGTCCACATGGATGCCCCAAAATCTGAAAAAATGAGACTAGGATTCTCTCCATTGATTCTTCACTCAGCTGTGCTCTCGCCCTTATCCCTCCTTTTTAGGGTTGGATATCCCAAATGAAGACTCATACTTGTACCAGGTTTTCCCCTTCTGTGGGGTTTTGTATAGAAGGGGATGATACAGCTCTTTGGCTTTGTCTGCTCCGAAGTTCTTCTTAAAATTTCCCAGTATGGCAGCTGCAGTGGTGGGAGGAGCTTGAAGGAAGACACAATACTGACATTTTTAGCACACTATCATCCAGTCCTGCTCAGAGCAAGTCTGGATGTCATGGTGGTAAAAATACCAGGAGACTGCAGTTGCTGTCCACCATTGCTGCTGGAGTAATCTTTGTTAACTGGTCTAGAAGTGACTGGAAGGTGGGGGCGGGACGTGAATGAAGCCAAACAAAATCAAAGCAGAGAGAGATTACGCACGTGCCTGAATTCCTCTTTTGGTCTCAGTAGCCGATGAAGATGTGTGATTCTTTCCCCCACACCCTCCACCTTAGTTTCCACAGTTACTACCTTCTAAATTATCTTCTGATAAACAGGCGCAACCATTGGACAGCCAGACAGTGGAGAGGATGAAGGAGTTACTGGCACAGGAGATTTCCAGATCAGCAAAGTAGAAGGAGAATTGGAGTCCAGGAAACATCCCCATATCTCTTCCCAGGGCATTTAAAGGATCAGGGTACAAGAACAACAACAAAAGAGTAGGCTGGTAGCTTGTACATTCCAGCCAGTGTTCCGCACTCCACCATTTATCCCAAGAGACCTGCCAAGTACTGGAATCAGGGAAAGAATAAGTGGCAAAGGCTGGTTGCCCTCCAGCCTTGTATTAAAAAAAAAACATTTGTGCTTAAATCGGCTTTTAACCCAGCCAAGGAAATGTAGAAATATGTTTGTCAATAGCCTTGAACAGGCTCCCAGGCAATTGTAAATGGATATAGAATGTGCAGTACATGGAAAATATAAAATATTCTTTGCAAAAATTGGGAGGCCTTTCTAGGTAAGTCTCTAGAAATGGGAGACTCACTGGAAAATAATGTGATCCTTCAGAAATCTCTGTGATATTATCCTGAAATTAATCTGTACTATGCTGTACTAGAAGCTGAAGACTGTAAGAGAATGTTAGAGAATGTAGAATTTTTTTAAACTTTTTTTGATGAAAAATGACTTTTTGAACAATACAAAATTTTCACAAATGATATTTGTGCCTTTCAAAATTTTCCAATTTTTCCTTTTATATTTTGTATTACTTCAATTGAAAATGGAAAAAAATAATTTTGTGTTCATTTTGAAATGAGAAAAATTCATTTTGATATGAGTCCAAATGAAAATTTTTCAGTTTTCGTTTCCTTTTTTTTACTCCTCCATCCTTATTGCATTGGAAAAAGAGGAAATAAGGGAGAGAGGATGGGGGTATACCCAAAAGTCACCAGCAAATTTTGTTTCAACTCAAAGCAAATAGAAAAACTTATTTCAATGGACATTTTTAAAAATTCATGAAAAGTTTGAAAGAAAGGAACATTGTTTTGTTTCCTTTATTTTGTAAGTATGTACTGTGGTATAGCAAGGGCAGAGGGCAGTAGGAAAGTTCTGGAAGGGCGCTATGTAAGTGCTAGGATGATCCGGGCCTTATTCCCTATAGATTAGCCAGAGCCAATTGAAGGTAATTAGTGTCAGCTGACACCAATTAAGGCCCCACCCAGGTGCCTATAAAAACCCTCTATTCCTGAGAGACAGTGTGGAGGTGAAGGAGTAGGTGTGTGGTGAGCAGAGGAGTGTGTGAAATGGAGGAGAACAGAACAGAGTACGGTGGTGTGTAGAGTCATAGTGGAGAACAGAACAGAGTACAGCGGTGTGTGGGAGAGAGGTGGAGTCCTGAAGAAGGTACTGGGATCAAGAAGCCAGAAAGACAGACGGGGAAGAGTAGCCCAGGGGAAAAGCCTGCAGCTGCAAATAAGGTGCCAGCAGCCCATAGCTGCTACTCAGAGGGCCCCTGGGCTGGGACCCGGAGGAGTGGGCGGGCCCGGGTTCCTATCCCCGTCCCTGGGAAGACGGGGTAACCAGCGACGCCCTGGGGCACTACCAGAGGCAAAAGTGTGAGACCCACTAGGGAGTTGGCCACACGTGGTGTCAGAAGTGGGATTGATCGCACAGTGGACTTAAACCAGGGTGGTTTTAGCACAGCCCACCCCCAAGATGGAGGAGGTGGTAAAAGCCCTGGTACAAGCCACAGCTGCCCAGAAGGAGGCTACCCGAGTCCAGGCAGCTGCCCAGCAGAAGGCTGTAAGGCTACAGCAGGAGACTAACCGCCTGCTGATGAGCCAGGCTGCCCAGGACCGCGCCCTACTCCAGGAAGTGGTAGGCCAGTTGAAAGTCCTGGTAGGGCGAGGTGGCAGCCACGGTGGGGCGCAGATCATCCGTGCTGGCAACTGGCTGCACAAGTTGACACTGGAGGATGATATAGAGGCGTACCTCCTGGCCTTTGAAAGAACAGCCCTGAGGGAAGCCTGGCCCCGAGATTAGTGGGTCAGCATTCTTGCCCCTTTCCTAGGAGGAGAGGCCCAGAAGGCCTATTATGAAATGGCGGTGGAAACTGCTACAGACTACCCCCAGCTGAAGGCAGAAATCCTAGCCAGATCTGGAGTAACGAGCCCGAGGATTCCATGAATGGCAGTACAGCGAGGGTAAAGCAGTTGTTTGATCTGATCCATCTGACCCGGAAGTGGCTGCGCCCTGAGGTCCTCAGCACTGAGAAGATGTTGGAACTCCTGGTGATGGACCAGTATATGAGGGGGCTACCATCAGACCTCCATGCCTGGGTTGGTCAGAATGACCCTCCACCTACGACGAGTTGGTCGCCCTGGTTGAGAGACACCTGGCAGCCCGTGAGCTGGCCCCATCCCTCCAAGACAAGACATCGTGGGCACAGAAGCCAGTCCCCAAACCTGCTTCCTGGATTGCTGGGGGACCTAGGAAACTGGGAACTGAGCACAAGAGCGCTGAGGAGCGGCCTGACACCGGGAAAAGGCTGGGGAACTCAGGGAGCAAGGACATGGAGGGGTGACCAGATAGCTCAAGGCAGAAGGGGGCAGCCAGCCTAAGGTACCGCTGCCATGAATGCGGGGAACTGGGGCATATAGCAGCCCAGTGCCCCAACAGGGAGGAGCCCAGGCAGTGCAATCTAGGGGTTTTTGGGGGGTGCTTTGGTCTCCTTGGTTTGGTAGGGTTGTAACAGCCCCCCATGGATATACAAGGCAAGTAAAAATGAACGGCATCAATACCATGGCCCTAGTAGATTCGGGGAGTGCAGTGACATTGGTCTCTGGGAAATTGATAGGGCGAGACCAGCTAACCCGGGCCAAACGCACAGGGGTGACCTGTGTACACGGGACTGTAAATCTGTACCCCTCAATCCCAGTACAGATTGAGATCCAGGGGAATACCACCTGGGTGATGGCAGGGGTGATCCCAAGGCTCCCCTACCCAGTATTGATTGGTAGGGATTTTCCAGGGTTCGAGAACCTACTCCCACCCATGGAGTACAGGCTGGGCAGCAAACTCCAGGTGAAGACCAAGGCACAGGCAACCAGCCCTGCCCCTGTGTTTGCAGAATTCGCCCAAGATCTATTCTCGCCCCCCCGGCAGACCCCGGAAATTCCGGCGGGAAAGGAGGGCAGATAAAGGGCTAGGCACTCGGATACTAGCTGGGAACCAGAAAGCTGCCCTGGTTGGTAGGCGAACCTGTTTGGGAGGCCAGGAGACCCCTCAAACTAGTGAAGACCCAGGGGCAGTACCTAGCACTAGTAGGAATGACCCTAGAGATGAAAATGAGGTTGGGCCCCTAGAGGTAGGACAGCTAGGTCCCCTAAGGGGAAATTTTGGGCAGGACCAGGCCATGGACCCGGTATACCCAAACGTGAGAAAGGAGGTAGCAGAGATTGATGGTGTTCCTGTGGAGGGAAAGACTAAGGGCCTGGGTCCCGACTACATCCTGAAACAGGACCTACTGTACCGTTTGACCCTGATACAGGGGGAGGAAGTAGAGCAACTGTTGGTGCCACGGAAGCACATAAAGGCAGTTCTAGAACTGGCCCATAATCATTTATTTGGGGGACACCTAGGAGCAGATAAGACCCTGGACTGAATTCTGAGAAGGTTCTACTGGCCAGGAATACGGGCGGAGGTCCAGCAATACTGCCTCTCCTGCCCGGAGTGCCAATTGCACAGCCCCCAACCTCACTCGCGAGCCCCGTTAGTGCGCCTGCCCATTATTGAAGTTCCCTTTGAAAGGATCGCTATGGATCTAGTGGGGCCACTAGAACGATCAGCACACAGTCATCGAAGTGTGCTAGTCATTGTGGACTATGCCACCCAGTACCCCGAAGTGGACTGAGGCGACTGAGAAAGCATTCATGGATTTAAGGATAGCCACCCAGTAGCCACCCAGTGCTTATAGCCACCCAGTGCTTATAGCCCCAGATTTGGAGAAGGAGTTCATCCTCCAAACGGATGCTTTGGAGACAGGGCTAGGCGCTGTCCTGGCACCCCATCCTGTATTTCAGCAGGAAACTCCTCCCTAGAGAGCAGAGGTACGCGGTGGTTGAAAAAGAGTGCCTGGCAGTGAAATGGGATGGAAACCCTTAGATACTATCTACTGGGGAGGAAATTCACCCTGGTGATAGACCACGCCCCGCTCCAATAAATGCACACTAACAAGGAGAAGAATGCCAGAGTGACCCGGTGGTTCCTCTCCCTACAACCTTTTCACTTCCGGGTGCAGCATAGGGCCGGAAGCCAACATGGCAACGCTGATGCCCTTTCGTGCCAGCACTGCCTCACGTCCCAAGTAGCCCAACCCTGTGGTGTTGAGTGGGCGGGGGATGTGTGGTATAGCAAGGGCAGAGGGCAGTAGGAAAGTTCTGGAAGGGCGCTATGTAAGTGCTAGAATGATCCGGGCCTCATACCCTATAGACTAGCCAGAGCCAATTGAAGGTAATTAGTGTCAGCTGACACCAATTAAGGCCCCACCCAGGTGCCTATAAAAACCCTCTATTCCTGAGAGACAGTGTGGAGTTGAAGGAGTAGGTGTGTGGTGAGCAGAGGAGTGTGTGAAGTGGAGGAGAACAGAACAGAGTACGGTGGTGTGTAGAGTCATAGTGGAGAACAGAACGGAGTACAGTGGTGTGTGGGAGAGAGATGGAGTCCTGAAGAATGTACTGGGCTCAAGAAGCCAGAAAGACAGAGGGGGAAGAGTGGCCCAGGGGAAAAGCCTGCAGCTGCAAGTAAGGTACCAGCAGCACATAGCTGCTACTCAGAGGGCCCCTGGGCTGGGACTCGGAGGAGTGGGCGGGCCCAGGTCCCTCTCCCCCTCCCTGGGAAGACGGGGTAACCAGCGACGCCCTGGCACACTACGAGAGGCAAAAGTGCGAGACCCACTAGGGAGAAGCTGGCCGTTTGCCACAGTATGTATGTAAGCCATTTTTGGACTAGTTTCGGTGCTGGCACCAGTCATGCTTATGGGCAATGCTGAATATCCATGTGCAAAATGTTTTCAAGTTTTCATTGGGTTGTTGTTTCTACTGCTTGTATTGTAATGGTGCCCCGAGGCCCAACTCAGGATGAGCCAGGGGTTGGACTAGATAACCTCCTGAGGTCCCTTCCAACTCTAATATTCTATGATTCTATGATTCTGTAAGTGTTCTGTCATGATGGGAATTGTAAAACTTTAGTAGAAGACAAACCCTGATCCAAAAGTCTTACAATCTAAATAAGGAGAAGGCGTACACATTACAAGAGAGGGGAGGAAATCAGTAACACAAATAGCAGATAGAGTTGCATAGATTAGCTACGTGTGCAATGAATTTATAATTTTACATGATGATCTGTTGCAGTTATTTTATTCTTATGCTCAATCTAAAATTTGCTTTACATTTGCAAAGTATAGGATTTAGTGCCCTGGTAGCTGAGTAGGGCAAATCAGAAGAAACATCAGAGGTAGATATTAACATACTTATTTTGAAATGGGATAATTAAATTGTGGTAGCACATGGATTCTTCCTGTGCAAAAACTAAGGATCGTTTTTACATCTGTTGCCATTAGAAAGTCAATATTTACATACATTTGCCCATACAATGCATCTGAGATATTGTAGTTATAGCTATACAATCTGAATATAGAATCACAGATAACGCTGTGGATAAAGGTTGACCACAACCTCTTTATTCATTAAAAGGATATAACTAAGTATTCTAGCAAATGCCATTCGGGCATCTAAATAAAAAATGTAAGTTACAAAGAGTCAGAAGTGAATTAAGCATTTTACACAGATATAAATATTTTGGGAGAATAATTATTTGAAAGCTGTAGAGTTTACTACTTCAGTGACATTCAAAAATATTTTAAATGTGATTTGATTCCATTCTTCATGAATCATAGCTTTTCATTAATTACAACATCCCCTCAATGATCAGGTATTGCATATTTCAGGGAATCCTAAACCTAGAAGATCTCAAAGCCTCGCATAGCATAGCGTGTCCTGAACATACAACATAGCGTAGCATATCCTGAAAAGATTGAGATGTAAAGATCAAATGTTCCCACAGAAAAGCATATCATGATTCCCATTTTTCTTCAGCGTTTCAGCAAGTATTCCTACTATAATTTATTTTCTTAAAAAAATTTATCTGAGGAGAAAATGAGTTTGACAGACTTAACTCAAGTAAATCATGTCATAGTACTATCTCACCAAAACAAATTATCTTTTTATTTTTAATTACATATATGGTAGTAAAATAATACAAAAAATAAAATGGATCAGTCAAACTGAACTGATTCGCATACATTTGATTCAGTTGTTGCTGATCAGGTGGGAACACATTTTCCTGTAGTAAAACTGATGTTTATTCTACATTATTCCAGTTGTTCTTACAGTTTGCTATCCCCTGTACATTATAAATTTTGTTTTGTGCTGACCATATATACTCATAACCAAATAAGCAGCTAATTATCAATGGACATCTTTCGTTTATAAGGCAGTTTCAAGTAGAGGGGATACTTTAATCAGACAAGTACTCGGATCTCAACTACACATGTTTATACTTGTTCACATGCAGAGTTCACTTCTTTCATAGTTACTCCATGCTGGGGTTAGGGGCAGGAGGCTCTTAATTTAAAAAAACTTAAGTTTTTGCTTAAAGTGATTTTTTAATCAAGGAAGGTTTCAAATGACTGCCCCTCACATGTAATTTCAAATGCTTAGATTGGTACTTAGAGTTTTTATAATAACAAATCTGTCTACACATTACTTCAGCGATGTAAGGGAATGCTCAACAAATCTAAATACAATCTTAATTTCACATTTGCTAAACCACAATTTAGTGTAGCAAATTATACATTTTGTTACAGATAAACTCTCGGTGAGAGAAACTGATGGATTCTGGTTTGTTGACGGATTTTGAATTGGGGACCATTTATGAAAACCATATATATAAAGCTATTGGCCATACAGCTTTTCTACAACTTATTTCCTAAACTTCCAGTCAGACAACAGTGAATCTTAAAAAAACAAAACAAAAAAGCCTTTTTGTTACTGAGAAAACAGAGATTAAGGAAAATTATTTGTTTTTCAATATTCATTTTGCCAGTTTTAGAAGAAAGCCTTGTTGAATACCTATAAAAGAGAGAATTATGATTTTTTTTCCTCTGTGGATGTAATATTGATCTGAGAATGTTTATATTGGCCATAATAATTCATTTGCTAAATAAGCTCTTTCTCATGGAAGATGGTACATAATTGCTATCCATTTTTACTTTATATACTTTATCTAAATTGATCAAAATGGTGATACATGTTAAATTGCCTTTACATACAATACAGTTTGATCTCCAGGAGAAATTTCAATGTGGATTTTGTATGCCTTCTAGTAATAATAATAAACATTTCCCCAGTCCTGTAAGAGCTAGGTATTTAATAATAAAAGAGAGGTAATTGCACATTCCATTTGAAAATCTTGAAGCCCTTTATCAACGTTGATGAATTAGGTGTCTCAGTTATGTCTGTGGGGTAGCTAGGTACTATTGCTCCCATTTTGCAGATGGAAAAATAAAGGTAGGAGATATTAAGGTCCAAAGCCTCAAAGGTACTTAGGTGCCTAACTCCTGACTCCTAAATATCTTTGAGAATCTGGGCTTAAGTGACTTTCCCAAGCTCGCAGAAGAAGTCAGTGAGAGAACTAGGAGCAGACACCATATCTCGATTCATAATTCCCCTTTGGTCCCTTTGCACCACAATGCTGAAGTCATTGAAGCAAGGGTGCAACTTGGGCTGCCCTAAGGTGGTCACGCTGGCCTCCAAAATCGGGGAGGCAGTAAGGCTGCTCCAGAACAAGTGAGGTCTCTGAATCCAGTGTTTTAACATGCACTCTGCTTCCTTTCTGCAGTAAAGTAGTTTTAAAACATGCTGTTGATAGCACAAAATATGTCTAGTTTTGTCATATTTCAAGCGTAATAGTTGTACTGGTCTGTGTATCGTATTTCACCAGTTGGCTATCAAACACCTGGGAATGTATGTTTCCCATATAGACTGCACTCTAGCACCTGTGCTAAATTTTGTCCTGCAGTTGATTATGTTCTACAAATCACAGTTTTTCTTCCAATTGATCTTTGGTTTCCACTGACATTGGTAAAATGTGACTAAATAAAATATGACTGAGTAGATGTTAAATGCAGCAAAATCTTGTTTGTTTTTTTAAATCTGTATTTTCTTAAATTTCAGCATGAAACATAAAAGCAAAAGTTCAGACTATAGTTGTAACTACATCATGTACAAGTACAATTAAAGGTATTGACCAATTTCTTATTTTTATGTGGAGATTTATACAAATCTCTTTTAAATAATGAGAAGCCCAACCGGTGGGAATCATTGCCAAATCCCTGTAAAGGCACCGTTAGCTGAAGAAAATTCATTGTATTTGAATGAAGAACAAATTGTTTCACATCATGCTGGAGTCTCTCAGATGTTTTGAACACAAATTCAGCAACTGTTTAGAGGGGGGATTTAATTTATGTGCTTATCCTATGCCAGATGTGTGTACTGACAGGTTATGGTACAAGAGATCCCAGTGTCTCAGTGCAGCTCCCCAGTGAGTACCATTTTTTTGGATTGAGAGAACATTTTCTTGCTGCAGAAAGCAACCTTGGCAGCAAAAACTGCTCTACAACCTATTTATTAGTATCTCTACTCCTCCCCTGCTGTTATATTAAGATAATGAATTGTTCACAGGTGCTTCAAATGAGGTTTAGATGATCACTGGGAGCTTTGTTACCAAAACAGCCCAAATTAAGAGGAGCAGATGCAGTACCGACCATCCCCTAACAAAACTCCAGTGCTTGAATTAATGAAGATCATTGCTCACATGTGGCCTTGATGACCTTAGGAATAACAAGACTTGTCATTTGACTATTTCAAGGGAGAGGATGATTGTTTTCCCTTAATTTTGTTTGTTTTAAAATTTTAAAAACTTCTTTAACATACCACTTTGTCGTCGTACCCCTAAGCAATAAATGAATTGCATTCCATCCTTCTTCCTTTGAACTGAAATGAGATCCTCCCCAGACGATTATAGTTAAACTGTGCTGTAAGTCATGTTTGAGTTATAATGGGCACTGAAGCACCAAGACAGGTAAAACTGTTAAATGAACATGAAATGTGGTCCATTTTTTTTTAAATTAGGGATTGTTTCCAGTGCTGCGCCAGCCTGCATCTTGCTGCTAATATTTGTGGTTTCACAGTTCTATATTATTTTTTTTAATGTTTTTCTGTTTGCGTTTCACTGTAAGAAGAGACCAAACAAGCAAGAGGAGAACTGCCTATGATCTTGATCCTACAATGTGCTTGTGAATGTGCTTAAACTTTATGCCTGTGAATGGCCCCATTGACGGTCTACTCACAATGAGTAAAGTTAAGCATGTGCATAGATGCTCTCTTGAGGCCCCTTCCAGTCCTAGGATTCTATGATTCTATGGTAAGTCTTTGCAGGATTGGGCCTATATAATAGGATAGACTTGTGGTTAAGGCCCTGGACTAGGATCAGGAGATCTGGGTTCTATTTCCGTAGGCTTCCTGTGTTACCTTGGTCACTTAATCTGTCTATTCCCTTGTTAGTAGAATGAGGATGTTAATATTTTCTTTCTCCAACCCTTTTGTCTCCTTCTACAATGCCTAACATAAAGAGGCCCTGATCTCATTTGTATACACAGGTACTACTTTAAAACATATAATGAAGGAAATGGTGAAAGTGACTACATATAAAGTGCTTTCAAATGCACAAAGTAAATACCCTGAAGAAGTGGAGTTTATTTTTTTTCTTTAACTTCTTTCTGTGACATTAGTATAAGGTGTTGATGGATCAGCAGTAGATATGTTTAAAATGGAGGTATGATTTTAAGTGGTTGTTGTTCATTTAAACTCTATAGTTAGCATTTCCTATCTTAAAGATACCTTAGCTTTACATCTGGTACTATCATTAGATATCATTAGAACTTATATGTGCTTTATGTGTTCAGCCATTAACTAATCAGTCCTCACAACACGCTTGTGAGGTAAGGACCTGATCGTGCCTCTGTTGATGTGACTGCCTAAACCTCCATTGACTTGTCATTGGCTCAGGATAGAGATCTAAGTAGGTAAGTATTAGTGTGAGGAGACTGAAGTAGAGAGGTAAAGTGATAGGGCTCAAGTGAGTCACTGGCAGATTTTGATTAGCATGAAGAATTGCTGAACCCTTACCCTATGCATGTTTCGTTGTGCCATGCTGTCTCCCAAATCTTTATTTGCGGAAATAAAGAAACAATGTCATCTTCTATGGTTTGTTGCTAAGATTTTGTTTTCTTGAAGTGTAAGCTCATGGGGGAGCGTTTGCATAGCATCTGGCCCAATGGGGCCCTGATCCTGATTTGGGTCCTGCAGGCGCTAAATTAAAGGACAACCATTTTGTGAACAAGAGAAGTTGGGAATATGATACAAGGTGAAATGCATGAAAGACACATTGTCAATCATATTCATGTACATTAAGAATATGTTGTATTTTTCATATTCTATATCTGAACTTCTATATGGCTGAATTAACAAAGAAGTTGATTGAATGCAACAGTTGATTTCCTTCATAATGCTTTCTCTTCGGTTGACAGTAGGAGAGATCAAGTTTAAGTAATTAAATTACAGCGCTTGAGTGTTGGTATAGTGGTGAGGTGTTCATTCCATTGTTTGATCATCTGCTTAAGGCTCAGCAAACACAGTGAATCATGTCCCCAGATTTCTAATAGCCAGAGAGTCAACTGGCACTGCAGGATGTTTCCCTTCACTACAGAGTACAGACGAGAGTAAAGTGGGGACAGGAAATCCTTCACACCTGTGGATCGGGCCACCATGCCTTCATGACTTTAGCTAGACACAGTGAAAAGACCTTCCAGAGAGAGGGCATTTGGAAGCAGCTGGTGAATGGAAAGCATGTATTTAATCTGTCCTTGCTTGTACACCCTTTTGGAAAGAGGGAAAGGCTCAGGCACAAAGACCAGTTCAACTGCTCCGAAGGGCTGGTGGGAGGTGGGGTCCCAGAGACCCTTGTGTGGTGGATGGATCTTTTCAGGGATAGTCTGTCATCTGTGCAGTTCTGCACAGACTTCCCAGAACATCCACTCGTTTTTTTTCCCCACCATGCCCCGCCCAATTTCCTCCCTTGGGGAATGATGTTCCTTGAATTCCATGAATGCTAATACACAGTTAGCAGCACATGTTTTTCCGTTTGGTGGGTATTGCTGGGGAAGGGAGACATGAGGCTCACTGCCTAGCATATGCAGTACTAAAGAGTGCATGAGGCTATCCTAGACTCCCAGAATAGATTTTTCTATGACTTACTGGACTTTGTGGCGTCTCCATAGAATGAAGCACAGAAATGTAATCTCAATCATGGAAATTATAGAATGCTCCTTGGCATCTGTATGTAGTGGTGTCATGTGGCTTGTTATGAGAAACTGGAAGTGGGAGGAAGACATGAAGATGGTGATAGCATAGGAGGAGAGGAAAAGAGGAATAGTATCCATGTGAACCCAAAGTTTAAGGGTCTCCTAGCCCATTTACTGGTATAAACCTATTTATGCTTCTTTCTGCAAAGAATTATGCATGTGCTTAACCTTACATACTGCAAGTAAACTCAGTGACTTCAGTGGAGACTCTGCACAATACATAAAGTTAAGCATGTATGTTAAGTCTCTATAGGATTGGGACCTCATCTACAAACCCACTAATGAGTTATATTGAAAATTGATAGTACTCATTTACAAACACTTCTGTTTCAGCAGACAATAACTATTCAGTGTTATAGATCATTTCTGATGTCTTAATTTTTTTAATCTAATTTGGCTAAGATCCCATTTTTTACTAAGGACCATGTATATGAACTCTAAAAATGAAGACATATTTTCATTAACAAACCGGAGATGGATAGAATGACTTTTTTTTTTTTTTAAATAAAAGAAGCAATTTTTTCCAACTCTTATAATTCAAAACAGTTCATTGGATTCTGTTCAAACTTACTTTTAGTCTGAGAAAACAAACTTCAGCATAAAAGGAATTATATCTGAGACAGTTGTGAATGACTAAATAAAGAGAGGGAGTTAGAATGGATGGCTCACCCTTAACAATAGTTTGGATTTCTGTGCATTCAAAGTTAATATCTTGGCTCCTTGTCACAATCTGTGGATGCCACTACCATTATTATCGATTTTCAATAGACTTTTAGTGTCCAGATTCTAATCTCGGATGCATGACGTTTGTAGTTGAGAGTCTTTTGAGAGATGTAATAATGTATGCTGCGATTCCAAGATTAGAATCTGACCCTTAGGATTGGGACAGCATGATGTGCTGTCACTATTTACTTATTTATTTATTTACAGTCTCATTCTGATTTGGAAAAATACTGATTCAGCTTTAAAAATCAGAATTACTATTAGAAGATGCTGGAGGAGAATTGATTAATCAGCAACTTGCAAAACTGGCTGGTAGAAATATATTGTGTAAATAATAAAGAATCTTAAGGGCATTTGATGCTCATTTTAAGTAGTCATTTTAAAAGGCTTAATTGTTTAAAAAAATTTTTTTGAGAACGAGAATGCTCTTGTGGGAATGAACGCTGGGATTCGAGATCTGGGTTGAATTCTTGGTTCTGTCACAGATTTCCTGCGTGATCTTGAGCAAGTCATTTAGGCACTTTTGAAAAGTTTACTCTAAGTAACACAGAAGCCTTAAATTGGGGTGTCTTGGCACTTTGGTAAGACAAATAATAAATTAAAATACAAAGTAGGGATTTTTGCCATACGTTAGGTCATGTCTCAAACCAATATTGTAAGCTCCTTTGAGTGAAGGATTGTCTTTTGCTGTATATCTTAACATCTTGCATAATGACACTTCACCCTCCTTGGCACTTCTAAATGTATTATAAGATACAACTAGTAATAATTTATATGTAGGAGGTGTATAGTATCTGGAGTTTTATATTATTGTATTTATGAATTCTATATGAACATGGCATCGCACAGAATAAATTAGGACCCTGTTTGAAAAAGGTAATAATGTAAGTGAAGACTAAAACCACATGAGGAGCTTGGACACAAGGAGGGAGCAGAAATGAGAAGGATGAGGGCAAGGAAAATAAGAACAGACAGTAACTCGTGAGTCTAGCATATCCTTTTAATGCTATCATTTGAAAACGTTTTACAAATTGGTTTCATGTCAATAGAGATCTTGGGAGTTAATAATAGCAAGTTAGATGTATGTAGTGCTTTTCTCCTGAATGAGCCAAAATCTCTCTTAAAATTCTATACACTGCATTGAGGAGAGTCACCCACCATTGTAACGCTGCCACCACTGCAATGCAGCAACCATTCTATGCCAGCACTCTGTATGGAAATTTTAAGGCAGGGGAAATCAGGTGTAACATCTGTAGTGGAAACTATAAGGGGAAGTTTAGGTAGATGATGTGTGCACCTAGTCTGGAATTGGGCAAGACATTAAGATTAAATCTCCAATATTATGAAAAATGCCATGGAATTTTTTCGTGTGCCTATCAGAACTAACAACAGAGGCTTGGTCTCATTCAAAAGCTGGCACCTCCAGAAACAGTGCTTCTAATGCCATCCTGGGGGCATTTATTCAGTTCTATTCTTAGGTTAAAGTGCCACCTATTGAATAACCAGTGCCATTTATTCAGTACTTGGGCTTTCCTTGGAGGTCTCCCTTCTGATTACTGACCAGATCCAACCATGTTAGGCTTATGAGATGTGACAAGAACAGAGCCCCAGGTAGACTGGCCACTTAAACATTTATTTATGTCATTGACATGTTTAAAATGCTCTACCCTGTCTAAATATTGGAAGGAGAGTATAAAGGGGAAAAAACAAATATGACATAAGAGGAAACCAAAAATAATATATTTCTATCTTAGGACAGTTGCTGTCTGTGTTTCAAATGGTCATAATTTTGACAGAAATGGTGTTGGGGATGTTACTCTAAATATGATATTTTTTGTGAAAATGATTTTTACTGTGGCATGATGCTTTTGTGCTGTCAAGATTGCTGAACATCACATGAAAAGAGATCTCATAGAATTGCAAGGATTTAAGTTGTTGATTGAAAAGCAAGATTATACATATATATATATATATATATCGGAGACTAGAAAATGTTTAGTGGATCTGAAATGCAAAGAATTTTCACTATATTTACTAGTTACCAAAGCAGATGATTGCTTAATAATAAGCTAGAGGAGTGCAAAGTAAAGTTGTACAATTGTATAGATTGAGCAAGGAATAAAAAGAAATACTGCATAGCTTAGTTAAATAGGTCTGCTGTCAGACAGGGCAAAGACCTGACCAGATCTCACTAATATGTTACATAGCAGCTTTAACATGAAAATTATGAGACGTAATGCTCAGTAATTATTCAATGCCTCTTCAGTCTTTCAAAAGCTTTTTAACAATTGCATTGTAGTATGGATTCATGAAGATATTTGTGTAAGCAAATAGATGTGCCTGAAAATATTGTAGGTGCCGTTTTAGAGGTCTGCTGAAAATGTGCCCACCTGTGTTCATTTTTAAGTAGCCATGATGTTCATATTGAAACTCAAGTATATATTTTCCTCTTTAAAATATTTTCTGTTGTCTCCCTGGAGAGAGAATTGTATTTGTCAAGGCTAGCGAGTAGTATACTATAGGCCAGACTTAGTCCATCAAATCACCCAATAGGAGCCTTTTTTCTTATTGCACTATTGGACATGATGTTAGTCCAAGGAACACTGGCCCAAATTCTTACCCTCTGTAACTGTGCACAGATGGGACTCTGCGGATGAAAATAAGGATTCTTCTGCCTCCGTAAAACTCTTCTCAGCCCCCTCCTTTGGATGTTGTGGAGGGTGCTGCGTGATTTTGTGTTTATGACGATGGTGGATTAGGAGACTGAAGGGCCAGCGGAAGGAATGGGCAGGCTGTGGGTAAGGTGTGAGTTGGGTAGGAAAATGCACAAAAGTGCACGCACCCCTGCAGAGCTTAATCAAAAAAGAGGACACAGCTCTCATCTGCATTGACTTTATTGTGGATCACCTAGCAGGGGTTCTGCTCCCAGCAGCTAGGGAGAGCCCTGGGAAGCATGGCTGCAATGACCCTTGAGCTCTGGTGGCCAAAGGCAGTAAGAGGCATGGCAGTGGTGCAAAGTCTTCTCCAAGATTGGGGGTGTAGGAAATGACCCCATTTGTGGAAAGGCAGAGCAAGCCCTGCTCACCCAATGGAACGATAGGGAAGATACTCTGCTTGAGTATCCTCATGGAGATTTCCTGCCCCTAAGTGGCTATCCTTGGGGTTTTACTGTGGGAGAGGATGATCTGGGCCCCATACTTAGGGCCTGGAAGACGTGCACAGCATGATGTGGTAAGTCATCGTGATCGTATCCTTCTTTGTTTGTTTCCCTGTGTTCCGTCTGTTGTAAATACCCCCAAAATAATGCAGAACATGTGGGAATTTCAGCAAATGAGAGAGTCAGTTATGTGCTCAGAGTATGAAATCTTAATCCAGTGATGTTTACTAGAAAGAGAGGATAGTGAATGGACACCTTCTTCCCTGTGTGGAACATCACAGCTAGCTGTGGATTGCCAGCTATCAAGGATGGCTTTAAACGTGGTATCAAGACGTATTTGTACATATCAGATCATCCTCAGGAGCATGTTCTCAGTTGAAGGCTGATGGTGAAGCTGGTGAAGACAAGTTGCCCATCTTAAATCAGTTTGCAGTTAATTGGCAGTGAGTGGAAATGTGCCTTGCCAAAGAGGGTTTCAGATATGAAACCATTTGGATTTCTGAAGAAGCTGGTGTCTTCGCATGAAGAATTACAGGCTCTTTGATGGGCACCTGTGAAACTATGTGGTTTGTAATTTATAGTGCCTTTATAGATTCCAGTGCTTGCAAAAACCCTCCTTGGCAAGGTGCACTTCCATTCCCTGCCAGCTTGCTGAAAACTGATTTGAAACTGGCAGCTTCAGACTGTAAAGAAGAGCTATCTGAGTAGATTTGTTTGCATCTGAAGAAACAGCCCTCACCATATGTGTATTTATTAATGTCTTAAGATGGTTAATGGAGGCTAACAGAAACTAGCACAGTAAATTATAAGGTCCTGTGTTTGCTGTTTTCAGTCCCAGGAGGAAAAATAGAATATCAATAGCAGCACACATTAGTAACACTTAGTACCTGTGAAGCATCTTATACCAGAGCACGTTAGATGGATCCACAAAGATTAATTGAGTAAGCCTCGTAATACTCCTGTGAGAGAGGTGTGGTACAGATGAGGAAACAGAGGCGCAGAGTGGCTTACGCAAGGTCACACAGCTGGTTAACTGACAGAGCTGGGACTTCCATCAAGCCTCCGACTCCCTATCGTGTGGCCTAACTACAAGATCACACTGTCTTCGCTGAGGTGAATGAAGGGACCAATGAGCAGCTGTGACTGTGCAAATCGAACAAGTTATTCTATACATCATAGAAGAGGTATGCAGTACCATCGTCTGGGACGTACTGAGGACTCAAAAGAACATCAGGTTTTGAAAGGAATTGTCGGTTTCAATTGGAATCCAGTGAGTTCTAACATATGCCTGCTGTTCTTTCTTGATGATCTGTCTATTTTTCACCAGGTAGCGCTATATGCTCAGTGCTTGCCATCCCCTTGTTGTGTCACTTCCAGAAGGCTACGGATTGATCATTTTACAAGGAAGAGCACAATGTTTTTTTCTACAGAGACCTCATCATTTGAGAGGAACGGATGGCACATTAGTCCAGCAATGTACTCTTTTGTCACCTACAGACGAACATCTCCGAGCTTGTCTCATAAAGACCTTTCAGAGAATGCTCATGCCTGATAACATGAGTTCTACAATGAATTTTTTGGCTCATGAAAGCAGACAGGCTTGAAATGGAAGATATAATTTATTTGAATTTGAGAAAATCACTGGCTACAGTACCACATCCCTATCAATATTACTACTGAATGGCTCAGGAGCTAATTAGGTGGCGAAGGACAGACTACAGTGGTAAAAGATAATGGATAAGAGGGGAGATGGCAAGAGAACTACTATAGCTACTGATAATGGAGAAGATAGGGTTTTTTTTCCACTCAGTACCTAATTGACTTAGAGGAGCCTATTAAACATGTACAGCCTCTCCAGACTGATCACGATGATCCTGCTGTGGGCTATAATATCAGCAAATGTGGAGAGTGGCTCTTTGATGAAGCTGAAGCTGGCGTTGGCCAAGGATATTCTTTACATGGTTCTATATTTTAGTAAGATGTTAACAGCACAGATAATGGCTGATTCGTTGTTTAAATATTTGAATGCTAGCTCTGAAATCATCCTTGAATCAGGTAAAATGTAATAAATGTGACTATCTTGTTTTTAGAATCCAATTGGATTCTGTGAAAGTGGCACACAGAAATCCTTCTCAAACATTTCTCTGATTCTCTCTCTAATATTGCTCCGTATCCCTTTATTACCACCCCGGTCCCAGATGTATCAACTAGTTTAATGAAAATGAGATATTTTCCTCCTTGAGGGGTATCTAATTTCCATTAATATTAATGGACATTCTTTGTGTGCAGTAAGTGTTCCTGTGTTTTATTGCTTAGTGATTTAAAAGCTTACCATTTATACAGGCTTAAGTTAGACTTACTCCTAATTATAGTGGCGCTATAGTAAAGATTGCATCACGACTTCTGTTTAAAGGTCGACCTTTTAAGTCTGCTAAAATCGGCATGCTTAGTTGGATTCCTTCGAAATTCGGTGTTCCTCAGGGGCATGCAGGGGTAGGGTTAGGGATCCAAATTTGTGGTCATTTGAACTAGAAGTTGTGGAGATATAAGCCCCCCCATTGAAATTTTTTTAAAAGTTTCTAGGTGGGGTAGGTTGCGTTTGGTTTTTTTTTTATGGTTTTTCTTTTGTTTTGCTTGCTCAGATAGCAAATTATTGATGGTCGTGCAGGCAAAAATGGTCTCAATCTGTCAATTTTTACCCAAGGCAGCGAGCGCATGGCATCCACTAAGTCTTTGGGGGAGCCAAATTGTGAATGGTACTTAAGAAAATGTTCATATCTAGGCTTGCATAACTGTGAAGTCTGGGAGGGTTACAGTGTGCATGCACCAATAAAGGAAAAAAATCACGAGTTTTTCTGTGAAGCCACTTTATGCTTGCCTGGGTAGTTTGAGGGAATGTGCCAGCGCCATTGCCCCGGTGTTGCTAGTCTGTGTACACCCGTGCAATAAAGATTTAATAACTCATGTTGCTGTGTACCAGTTGTCTCTGTTATAACATGGTTTTTTTATTTTATGGGGAGGTTTACTGCGAACGTAGCAGAATAATCAGCAGTTGGCCTGAGCAGCAGTTTTGGGTGCAGAAGAGCCAGAGGAATTTGTGAGTGCTGGGGGGACAAGGAGTGGGGTTGCAGCTGCTGAGCGGCTGGGCAATGAGGGAGAGAGGTAGGAAAGCCTTGGATTGGTTGTTTGAGAACATCTGTATTTGGTGAGCCTTTTGGCACTGTACTGGCCCTTGACAGTATAAGAGTCAGTAGGTTCCAGATACTAGCGTACATGCTTTGGGTCACACACTTAGCCAGTTCCCCAGAAAGAACAATACTGGAGAACAATTTAAGAATCACTTCACAGCCTTTTACAATTCCCTTATCCTTACTTACGGGATACCAGCTCAACCGACGCTTTCACTTCCGCATCGTTAAAGCTTGTAGTGGAGTTTCTTGTTTTGGTAAGTTGTTGTTGCTAATATGCAAGTTTGTTATGAGATGGCACAGTGTTTGTGTTTGTTAGAGAAGGCAAGGTCAAAGAAATTGCATTTTGCACTTGGAGCAGGTGGTGAGGTTTGAGATGGTCCTTAACTCCTGGTGGAGTTCGTTCCACAGTTTGGGACTGGCCCCTGCCCAGATGAGCCTTACCCTAATTGTTCTGAGTTCCATTCTGCCTGAGGAGGGGAGTCGTGACCACGATTTTCATCTCTGAGCTTTAGGTGCTCTTTTAAGGTATAAGCTGAAGCTAGAATTTCTAGCTTGGATAGACATACCTGAGGCTAGGCTAGTTCTGATTGAGTGTAGCCCTGGTGGTGCGAATGGTGGGATGGGCTAGGTATGCACCACAGGTACATACTCAGGCAGCTAGCCCCTCCTGCTGCTTCTGTGACCACTCTTCTTTTTTTAGCACACTAGCTCCAGCCTGGGTATATCAGCTCCAGCTAGAAATCACACCCTCTAGCTCCTGTGTAGACATACCCTTAGATACTGTGGGCTCAGCCATGGAGCACCTTGAAAACAAGGACTGAGACCTTGAACTTGATTTGAAATTCTATGGGAAGTCAGTGTAGAGAGCAGGAATTAGGCTGCTGCAGCATTCTGTGCTAGCTTGATTTTACTGGGGGGTCCACAGAAACAGAGCTCATTGGAGGATCAGGACCATTGTCTGTTTCCCATGTTGTGTGTGTGAATATTTCGCACAGCAGCAGGGGAGAGGAAAGCATTTTAAAAAATAGCCCAGAGCTTACCCATGGAGCCTATGGACTCTCTTAAAGCTACAAAGAGCCTCAACTAAGTGACCTGCAAAATTAAAAAATGTATTTGTCCCCATTATCAGCTCAGGCGAACACAGATTAATGTTGAAGTGACCTGAAATGAAATATTTCAGTTTGGTTTGACAAACCAAAATATTTTGATTTGTGTCAACTAGATGGAAGTTGACAGGAAATGGAAAATTTTGATTTTGTGGAAACTTCAGTTTCCACTGAAAATACTTTCAGAAAGAGAATCCCAACCAGCTCTACAATGACTGAAGAAATATTGAAATTATTATATGAGAGCCAAGAGTGTGAAAGCTGAGTATTTTAAGAGGGGAAGAGATTTTTAGTGAGACTGTTTACAACTCTTCGTTTTTATTAGCACGTAAGTAACCTCAATGATTGATTAACCTTTTGGGTAAAAGATGATTTTGTTACAGTTTCTACATCCTTGACCCCTTCAGTTAAGTGTTAGGGCCTCATCTTACCCCGTAGAAGTCAGTGAGAGTTTTATTTATAGTAAACATGCTCTAAAACCTCAATAAACAGTCTTTCAAATCAGGGAAGATCAGATTTGACATTCCTGGTATTTCTAAGTTTAAGAAAAACTAGCAGATTTTTTTTTTCTCGAAAAGTTAGGGAGAAGGCAGGGAGCCTTTCTGGCATTGCTGTATATTATAAAAAACAAAACAAAACAAAAAAAGAATACAAGTCTAATTTTTAAAAATAAATCATTGCCAGTCACCTTTAAGTGAGAAGAACCTTTCATTATCTGTCAAATAAGACTGTGTTAAGTGCTTTTAGTTTCACCTTGGATCCATCACTATCTCTACCAGTCCTTACTTCAGAGAGAAGAAAGCGCCAGGTGGATCCTTAGTACTTGATTTTAAATCTAACGGAACATTAAAAAGGTAGTCTTGCTTGCCTTTTGGTTACTGTATCGATCATTAAGTGCTATAAAAGAGTACTACAGGACCTGACACCTTACCCATGGCAGCCGTTCAGCACATCAAAAGTCTGTTTACAGTCACCTGTTAGTTTCGTATCTTCATGCTATGCAATGATGATACCATTGTCCAGGTTGGGCATTCCTGGTTAGGGTCTCTCAATGCCTCTAACTGGGCACACTCTGCTAGGGAGTAACTGCTCCTTTGGCCTATATTGTGTAGATTGTTGTGGGTTTATCCATTAATCTCTGATTTTGTTAGGGGGAACTCTCGGATGGTATAAAGCGTGATAAGAATATAGAATGGAGGAATATTGAATTTACTTAAGGTTCCTAGATAAAGATTAACAAGCACCTTCAGACTCCCTCAAACTAAATTAATTCTTCACTTTTTTGGGTCTCATGCCTTTGCTACATTAGAAAAAAAAATCTGTGAACATTTAACTTTTTTCATTTGGATACCTGTGATGTAAAGTCATGAACTAAAAATATTTTACAGTAAAACGGAACAGATTGCTTATGGTAACTCTTGCATAATGCAGGGGTACAAAGAAAAATTGCAGTTCAAATTACTTTTCAGGTCTGTTCTATTTTCTTACTTTTTAACGTAGACAATTGCAAAATATAATTACAGCAAGTTCATTTGCATTCATATTACAATCTGGTGAGCAATTACATTCTTTTATATTTAAAAAAATATTGTAAGGAAGTGTGACTTGAATCAATAAATTTCAGCAATGAGAATGGAATTAACTCCTGTCATCCAAACTGTTCTTCCTATTGTTACTGTGTCCTGGTCTACGCTATACGGTTAGGTCGACATAAAATGCCTTGCAAATTTAAATGAAACTCTCGCTGATATAAGTGCCTATCTACGATGATTTAGTAATGCCATCTCCCTGAGTGGTGTAAAGTCACGGTGGATGTAATTAGATCGACACGGTGTCAGTGTAGATACTGTGTTGCTTATGTTGATTGTTACTGCCTTTCAGGAGCTCTCCCACAATTTCCCACCCTGCCAAAACAATCGATACAGGCGCTCCTGGTGAGGATGCAAATCATCGACACAAGAACCCAAGTGTGCGCACAGCCACAAGTGATTTAATAACTCCGGTGGCTATACGCCAACGTAAATTAGGTTGATATAGCTTTGCAGTGTAGATTTAGCATCTAGCATCTTTCCTGTGCATAAAAAAACTTGTGAGAGGCTGGGTACATGGCACATGCAACTTTGTGATCAGTGTGTAAGGGCAAGCTCCATGTGGGGCATTTTGTTCACTATTGCATTAACTATTCTGAAGCATGCACCTTTTTAAGTTGAAAGGGACCATATAAGTAAGCGATTGTTTATCATTTTTGAATCTGGTTAGGCATTCTGCATGGGGAATTTTCCCATGGGGTTGAATGGGAGAAAGAGCCACGGCTCTGTGACTTAGAACTGGTTTTCCTTTTCCAATTTACCTCCTTTAGCTGGGGTAGATCTTTTTTGCTTTGATTGGAGATAAATCTGGTAAAGTCTTGGAGGAGGCACTAACCTTCTAAATGTACTTGTGGCGGGTACGTAAATCTGGAAGCGCCTGACGGGCTCTGCTTTGTCAGGGCCTACGTTTGTGCAGAAGCTGTTGTCACAGAAGAAGTTTAATGGGTCGTGAATTGCGTGCTGAAAGGAGACTCCCCGTGTGACTCTGATCTGCCTGCAAGGGACCTACGGGCTGCGCAGCAAGTGCATGAGGCGGAATCAGCTTTCCCCATTGACTCGGAAGGTAGCAGCCCTAAATGCCTCGTTACACGTCATGGGTGACTGAGAGAAGGCCGGAGAAAAGCACCCCCATTAGCAGCCGCTATTAGGGCTGTGAAACGCAGGCCTTCTGCCACAGCCACACCGTCTCCCAAGAAACTCCTGCCTGGCCGCGGTTTGCAGGGCCATGCCCTAAATGTGCTGGTTGCCTCATGCCTGGGGCCCCGAGGGGGCTGGCTGGGAGCGGTGGGGGGACCGCCCGGCCTGGCCTCGCCGAGCTGCTCCCCTGGGGCTTTTCCAGCTCTGCGCCCCTTCGCCCCCCACAGCCCTGCCAGGACACGCGTGGGGCGAGACCTTTCCCCGGGCCGCCTGCTCCGCGAGCGGCTCCCCGCGGCGCCGCCGCGCGGCAGGAGAGTCGCTCCCCGGGGCGGGGGGTGCGCGGCTGGCAGGAGGGGCCCCGATCCTCTGCTTTCCCGGGGGGGCCCGCCCCGCGCTCGGTTGCTGCCTTGCACGGTGCTGCTGCAAACGCCGCTCCCCCCCCAGGGAACACGCTGAAACGAGCCGCGTCCGCGCCGCTCCGCTTCGCTTCCGCCGGGCTTGCAGCCCGTCTACACTGATGGCGGGGGTGGTTTCCCCCCCGCCGTCTGTCCCGTCCATAACGCGCCTGCCGAGCGCGCCGCGGCCGTCTCCCGGGTGTTTAAAGAAGGGGAGAGCGCGTTAGCTGCGGGCGCCTTTCGAAAGGGCTCCTCGGTCTTTCTGTCTCGTTTGTCTGTCTGTCAGTCGAAAGCCATCAGCAAACGGGGTGTCTGATGGAAACGTGCTGGGGAAATATTTAGAGCCGGAGTCACAAGAGGTGGAAACGCTTGCCCGGGTCGCTTAACTATTGGCGGTTCTGCGTGAGAGGGCTGTTCCCCGGCGCCTGGGAGATCCCCTGGCAGTTTGGAAGTTTTACAGTAGGTTTAAAACTCAACTGGTTAATTTAAGGTAGTTCTCTCCTAGGGGCTCGATTCTGCAGTTGGACTGTGCTGCTGAGTAAAGCTTACTCACCAGGGTGGAGTCCAAATGTTCCTGTTTAAAGTCTGCACATTTCAGATGTATGTCTGTGCTAAAGCATATCCTTGCAAACTTCACCTAGTCTCATAAGTAGTACCCTTGAAAAAATTACAGGCAAGAGGAGGGACTCCAAATTCCTTGCAGTTCCAGCAGTGCACAGTTAAGGAGTTGGACTTACAAAGAAAAAAAGAAAGAAAATTGGCTATAATACAGACCTGTTGGTACCTCCCTTCTTCAAATGGAATTAGATACAATTTGGTAAATCTAAGGAGGTTAAAGACTTCCATAGTAAGACCTAATAATAGCTGTGTGGGGTGGTAGGGGGAGTCCATTTGGATTAATCAGAGATGTTTTAATATATGCCCTTTAAGTGAATTAAAGTGTTCAAAATATCATGATTGCAAGCTCTTTGCTACAATAGCATGTTCTTAGTGGCTTAATTCAAGTTTGGAATGCATTAGGTCATGAAAGAAATCACAATTTGAATGGTTGGGAATAATCTCAGGAAGATTCATTGGAAAATTACTGAGGTTGTCAAATCTTTGGGGCAGGAGTAATTGTTTTTTGATGTGTGTTTGTAGAGCACCTAACACAATGGGTGCTGATCCATGACAGGAGCCCCTCGGGCCACCACAACATAAATAATAATAATAAAATGATGGGAGAAGGTAGGGCAGAGCAGTCATCTGAACAATCATGTACAAAGCTTGGTTTGTTTTGTTGTAGAACACTGTTAAGGTTTAGTTTCATTGTAAAGTTGTGTTCTGTTGTGTATTTCAGTACAGTACACTAAATATTAGATTCTTCACCAAAATAGTTTTAAAAGCCAAATTCTCGTTTAAAGGGATTTTTTTCTGTTTGCCTAAATCCTGAATGCTTGACTAAAACACTTAATCACATTTATTGTTTTCAACCACTCAAACAGAAAAAAAACCCTTATTGTTGATGAAGCTCATCTCTGAAGCTGTTTCACAGTATATTTCCATTGCAAGACACAGTATTGTTTGAAACTGTTGAAGAAAATATTGTATCGCTTATTGTTCTTTTTCTTCCTGCTATACTCACTTCAGCAACAATCATACAAGAGGAAATTATTGCTAAACATTTGGTTGATATTCAGATACATATCTGACGTACATTTTTTTTGCAGAGACCTATATGAGTTTTTTTGTTGAGTGCTCTAAATGCAATTAATATCTAAAATAGAAATTAAAACAGAGCTAAAAGGCACATTTTCAGACTTCTGAAGTCAAACTACAGGTGAAATTAGTATCTAATTTACACAGTTGTCATTAATTTCCCTAATTACATGCATTACACGCTTCCCTTAAATATACTGGAATTTTTTCCAACAATTTTTTTGTCTCACTGCGCATTTAATCACCATGGTATATGAGTTCAAAACTTATTGTCCCCAGGGTTATAGAAAGGATGTAGTCTGTGGACTGTACATTTGCACTGTTCTGTGTCCCTTTAACAGCCTCTCAGGATATGGATGGAGGACAGTCACCCTCATGTCTCCTTGTAGGATTTGCCTTCTGGACTTCAGTGCTTGCACACATCAGTGGTTTCATCTTATGAGGATTGAAATTGATTTTCTTTTTTTACCTCAGCTTGTGAAAGATTCAGTGCATGCCCCTTGACTTCTGGCCTTAGATGATGAAGTGACACCAATAGTCAAGGATGTTGACTTGAGGTAGGTACAGGGCATCAAAAGTAGTAGCATCAGATTGAGCACATTGTGCCAAGGTAGTTAGCGCTAGAGCCACAAAGGGGCTTTATGCTCAGCATTGCAGCACTTAACTTTAGGGGCCCTGTCATCCAGTGAAATTCCTAGCCCAGGCACCCTGTTCAATGGTAGGGGGGAGAGTTAGGTGTCTAAGGGTATGTCTACACTGCGGGTTCAGCAGCGATCTGTGTAGTGGGATCGGTTGACCGGGTTGTGTAGACGTGCTTAGTTGATCCAAGATGGCCTGTCCGGTTGATGTTGGTAATCCACCTCCCTGAAAGGAGCAAGGCCATGTTGATGGGAGGGCATCTCCCATCTATGCAGCGCCATGAAGACTCCATGGTGTGTCAGTGTAAGTTTGTTGACGGGAGATGTACAAGTTACGTTATGTAGTTTGTGTATCTCCCATTGACTGCCAGTGGCAGTGTAGACCAGGCCTAAGAATGGGATTCACAAATGCCAGCTTGCTAAGCAGGAGCTGTCTCAGCTAGCCAATAGGAAATACTGAAAAGAGGGTTGGGAATTAGGAATTAGCCACGTAGTTCTGGACTGGAGGACTGCCCTGCTGGAATTAAACACTCAAGCCAGGTCAGCTCTTTCCCAAGAAAAATAGTGGTGGTGCTCCCACCCTCTGCCCATACGTGAGATCCAAGTGGTTAGACCACTCACCTGGGATGTGGGAGATTCAGATTCAAATTCCCACCCTGTCTAATTCAGAGCAGGGACTTAGACCCCAGCCTCCCTGGAGTGTGCCAGGTTGCAGGCCCTCTTCTCCAGAACCTTCTCCCCACACCTCCTGCTGTATGCACACCATATCTGTGGCCCCACAAAGTTGCAGGACCTCCTCATCGACCTCCACCTCGCATTGGCCAAGGTGGCTATCTACAAGACCAGGGAGAGGAGGTGCTCTGTGACTGTGGGGCCTATTTCCGTTCCTCTGTCCGATCACGCACCTGGGCAGAGGTACTCTGGGCTGCGTCCGCTGACTCCTCAGACACCTTTGAGGAGCAGTGAGCGCTGTCTGGGGTGGTCTGCTTGGTGTCCCCTTCAGGTTCCCTATGTTTGACTCTTTGACCTTCATGCCTGTTCTTGTATTCTCATTTCTTGTCCCCTGAATTCAGTTGAGTCCTGGGCTCAGTAACTCCTCCTCTGCAGCTGGGGGAGGAGCTTTTAGCCACAGGCGGGCTTGTGTCCTCCCAGTCCCAGTACCAAAACAGACCTCCTTGCCACTGAACTATAGGATATTCTGTGGAGGGCGGGAAGAGTGTGTCTCAGTCTCTCTTGTTGAAGCTGCTCCTTTTTATATGAAATACTTAAATAGTCATGGGGTCAGAGAGTGAGTGAGACTCTAGCCTAGTGGTTAGTGCACTCTCTTGGGAGCCCCAGGTTCCAGTCCCTGTGCCATAAAGGTAGGTAAATGTGTAGATTGAGGTAACTGTATAGCTGGAGAATTTAGGAGGCTTTTGCACATGACCACCAACAAAAATTTGGTGCTTTAGGAAACACAGGTTCTTAGGGAATTTAGATGCCAAGTCTAGGGTTAGGTGGCAGCTGAGCAGTGGTTTTGAGGATTCAGTGTTTGTATTTAAGTACTTGAAATTAAGCATTTAAATCCCTTTGTGAATTCACTATCAATCTGCTTGACACTGTGAGCAAACCACAATGCGTGTACAGTCAAGAAGGCACAGGAGACAGAGCCTTTAGGGTCAAGGGCCTGCAATTACGAACTACTCTGCCCTTTCTTGTTCATTAGAACACATCCTTGGCAACTTTTGATTAGGTTTCCCTATGCCTGTCTTGAACGTACTTGGGCAGAATGTCCATTTATGAGTACATCGGCTTTTAGTTGTTCTTTTAAGCTGCAAAGAGGTCTTTGGACAGATGATGTATGTGTCTAAATAACCATTTATTTTTAACATGCTTATTGCTTTCCACCATACACTTGCTGCTGCTGTTTTTACACTCTCATCAGGTGCAGTCCTCCTATTCTCATTCATGCAAAATACATGACTACAGTATTGCCATCCTCAGGAGATCAGAAACCATGGGCTGGACCCCGCAAAATCATGAGATTAAAAAAAATATATTGTTTTTCTGGTCCATCTTTTGATTGTTGAACTCCCTCTGCCCATCCCGTGTGAGCGAGAGACAGACAACTGGTGTTTATCACTCTGCCAGATTTATTAAGTAAAGTGATTCTGGCCCCCATTGTAGGAGCTCTCACCCCCACGTCTGCCCATCCCCTGACCAGCAATTAATTTTGTCACACAGTCTCCCCATGAGTTCTATTCCTATCCAGTAGCCGTCTCAGTTCAGCCCCCCACCTCACTGGCCCCCGTGTCCCTTAGTTCAACCTCCTGCAATCCCCACCATCAGTTCGGTGACACTTCCCCCCCCCCGCCTGCCCCCATCTCACCTCTGTTCCTTCTGAGCTCTTTCTTCACCACCTTCTCCCAGACCTGGGGGCTGCAGTCAGGTTTCCCCTGCCCCTTCCTAGCCCAGGCACTGGAGAGAGGAGGGCAGTGGGGAGGAGGGAAAGGAGTTGCACTGAACTGCGGGGCTCTTTGTCTCTCCTTCCCCCTCCCATCCTGTGATAACAGTGAGCAGTGGGGAGAGAGATTGCTGGCCTCTGGCAGGGCTGATGCTCATGTCATTTCAAGATGAACTCTCTAACCTCCTGAAATCCCATCACTCACGAAAAAATCACTAGAGCTGGCAGTAGTTTGATGACTTCAGTGTTGAGCTCATCTGTGATGAGGAGAGACTAACTGGAGAGGTCAACCAGTCCCTCTCATCCCATCCCATCCCCAGAGGCAAAGTGAATCACATTCTGTCTGTCTGTCTGTCTTTGACGCTTTGGATTTCAAGTCTTGCAAGGTTTTGATCTATCTGTCAGAAAAGTCTGTTGGCTTCTGTTTGGTGAAATATGCTAACCTAACTGCAGCCAACCTGCCCTGCTGAAATGGGATTCTCCGGAAGATGAACATGTGCCGGCAGTAGTTAAATATTGTTTACTAGAGAACCAATATAATTACAATACAATTTATGTTGGGAAAGTGAATGGCTCCTGGGAATAATAATGGGAGCCAAGATTTTGAAATATGGGTGGCTAACGGTAGACTCCTAAGTCCATAAGACTGCTGGGTATGCAGAATTTTTACAGTCAGGCCCGTTATTTAGGGATAGAGAGCATTTCACTTCTCAGTCGCACATTCCTATCCTGTGCAGGTAAATAGTGACCAAAAATTGTTCCTTCTACCTTAGCTACTTATACGACTCCATTACCATAGTCCTGGAGTGCCTCACACTCCAAGGTGTCTATCCTCCCAGCACCCTGGTGAGGTAGGGAAGTAGTAACATCCCGATCATACACACGGGGAACTGAGCCACAGAGAGATTTGCCCAAGATCACACAGGACATCTGCGTGTGGAGAAGGGAATTGAATCCATGCCTATTAAATCCCAGACCTGCATCTTTAGCAGTGGATCATTCTTCCTTTCATGTCTGTGTGAAAAGCAGATTGTATATATGATTGTTTGGTTGCCTGTGCAATTTGTTCAGTGGCCTGTGTGAAACAGGTTGGTTGTCAAAACCTCATTCCTAATTGCCAGGCATCCACATTGCAAAAATGCTATAATCGACACTTTGGCTGGCAGTAACATCAAAGAGGACAAGAAATAAAGAAGCATGGTACAGGGTTGAGGCAAGTTAGTATGGTAGGGTGGGGTGAAGAAGACTACTGATGTTCCTTTTATGTGTACAAACTTCAGTCTTTTGGACTGTCAAATCTTTTCCACCAGCATTAAGTTCATTCAAAGTTGTATAAAATGGACCTTCACCTCTCAGTCTGGCCTCTCTTTATGCCGATAAATCCAGTGTGCATACGTTTTGCACATTATCCCTTGAAAATGCATTTATGTAGCTAAATGTGCCGCAAGGTTTAAAGGGTTAAAAACCTTTTGCCCTGCAGGCAGGAGAAAGAGCACAGCAGGGTGATTAGAGGCACCTGGCACCAATGAAGGGCGTTCCCTAAAGGAGGGGGAGGGAAGAAACACAGGCATAGCTGCCAGAAGATTTGGAGCAGCTGGAGAAGGTTCCCTCCCAGGCCAGGAGACAAAGCTCCACTACAGCCAGGGGAGACGGGGTAGCTGGGTGCACCCTGGCCCAGGAAGAAAGGTAAAGCCTGAAACCCACCAGGGGGAAGCTGGCAGTTTGCCACAATGTATAAGAAGCTAAATATTCAGCAGGATTTCACCAATCTAAACCTCAAGTGCCGTTTTGCAAAATACCCTCCTCCTCTGTATCGGAGTGCTCTGTTTCAACAATGATACAAGACTTATTGATGAACATTAACTTTATGAATATTTCACTATTTTAAATAAAAATATTTAATCCTTCCACCAATAATTTCATAGATTAAAAAAGGGATGAAATTGAAACAGTTTTAAAAGGTTTTGAAACAGTTTTAAAACACAGAAAACTGTTACCTAAACACTACTTTGGCAATAATACTAGATTTTGCCCAGCCTAGCTGAAATAAAATTACATTTCATAGCCTTGGCATAATAATTTAATCCATAAATCAACTCTGCAATTCTGCTTAAAAGAAGTAGAATTGTTATTGCCCCATCCTCGGTAAAATAAAAAAGGCCAGCGAAGGGGGTGGCAGAAAAGCTGTCACATTATTATGTGCAATGTCATCTGTGTATCTAATCTCTCACAGCCAACCATCGTAAATTTTCAGGTGCTAGCGATCTAAGCATTCAGACATTTTAACTAAGTAATGCATAAAATTGCTGTTCTCTGTAGGAGGTTTTTTCATTGTGGTGGTAGCAAATGTTATGAGAATTCACTTAAAAGCAGTTTGTATAAAAAGTTACTGTATATTTTTCATTTGCCATGCATACAGTCATGGGCCCAAATCCTAGCCCAGACCTCTGCATGGGACTCCACATGGACTCCGGGTAGCAGATCCAAATGCAGTTATAATTTTGCAATCGTCCTGAGCAAGGGGCAACATATAGTTGCACTGCTCCATGTGAAGACTATTCTGACTCAGACACTATTCCCTCCCCACCCCTGTTGCCCCATCCTTTGCTTTTGGGAGAGAGTAAGTTACTTTACCCCTTTCTATGGAGCAGATTACTCCCCTGTCCACCAGTTAGCATCTCTGTTTGACAGGTGCTGGGGACAGAATCAGGATTCTTCCCAATTTTCACCCCCAGCCCAGAGTCTCAGGGCAGCACCTGCCCTCCCCATCATCCCATTGAGTTAGCTTAGTGGAGAGCAAAGGGACTCTTACGCTTCCTCAGAAAGTTTGTAATATGAAAAGTAGGATAGCCTGATACCCGAGGCTACAAAAGTACCCAGTTATTGGTTCATTTGCACTATTAAATATGTACTGATGTATGAGCTGCTCTCTTTTCTGACAGAGGTGTCTGTGAACGGCTGCTTTGCTCTCTGTTCTCCAGATATTGTCAAGTAGCGATGTTCAGAGTTTTTCAGCAAATGCTGATTACCCTTGAGGGCAGAGGAACAGCAGTTTCTTAAGAGTCTTGTGATTTCCCAAACCCAAAGGCAAATGAATAGAAATTTAGTGGACCTGGAGCTTTCCAAAGAGGAATCTGACCTAATTTATATTGTATTGAATCAAATAATCCTATTGTGCATGTGCACTTGCTGTTATGTTTTTAGAAGGCATACGACAGTTTTTGCAGAACTTTAGATTTAGATGTCATCAGAAAATGGCCCTGGAGTTGCCAGATGCGCTTTACCTTAATGAGCAGTCAGTGCAAAATCTGTGTAAAAATACATTTGGAGGATATTTGTGGGAAGATAGACAATAAAGAAATAACTTCAAGCCCACTGGAGTTGTTTGTCGTAGAATATAAATGTAGAGGTTGAAGGAATCTCAAGAGGTCATCAGGTTCAGCCCTCTGTATTGAGGCAGGACCAACTAAACCTAGATCATCCCTGACAGGTGCTTGTCTAACCAGTTTTTAAAAACCTCCAGTGATGGGGATTCCACAGCCACAAACTCCCTTTGAAACCTATTACAGAGTTTAGCTACCCTTATGGTTAGAAAGCATTTACTAATATCTCACCTAAATCTCACTTGCTGCAGATAAAGCCTGTTACTTCTTGTCCTGCTTTTAGTGGACCTGGAGAACAATTGATCATCTTCCTCTTTATGACAGCCTTTAATGTATTTGAAGGCCGTTATCAGGTCCCCCCTCAGTCTTCCTTTCTCAAGACTAACATGCCCACTTTCAACCTTTCCTCATAAGTCAGGTGAACCTGTATCCCAAGCAAGGGAAAAAGATTCATAGGTAAGGGCTGCAGACAAAGCTGGATGAGCAAGCATCTCAAATGGGTGATTAAAAGAAAGCAGAAAGCCTACGGTGACAATGGTACAATAAACTGTTCTTTTTCAGGGTACCTTTGTTTGGTCTTGAGAGCAAGCAGATTCCCCAAGTATTAAGGCCATTGGTTTTGTGTGTAGTTATTTTTGTGTGCTTATGCCTCAAAAAAGTGCTTTTTGTAGCACACAGCAACTTTATTTCTCAACATCATGCTAGGGACACTTTATCATAATTGACTTTGTATAATTGCTACAGCCTTGGTTGAGTCCCCTCTTGTAAATGTTCACCCGTAAATAGTGTTGGACCCAGCCTTTGAATCCCACGTGGTTCCAAGCTCACTGGATCTGAGCCGCGCCCAGACCCTGTCTCTAGTTCTGAGCCTGTACAGCAACTTGACACCTGTGCCAGCTGATTTGGGCCTGAGACCAAGTCTCCCTAGTAGCGTATGTGCACTGTTCCCAGTTCCACCTCACTCCAGTGTACGGTTTTAGTTCTTTGAGGACCACTTGACATGTAAAGGAAAGAACATAGGCTTTGTAAAGTAACTTCTTAAACATCACACATTACTTCTAGAAAGCAGCTGAGAGTTACAGATCTCTGGAAAACCAGCAAACACCTGAACTCAATTTCCTCTCTCCAATGTTCTTGCCACTCCTAAGTGTCTTTTGGATTCTGGTTAGTGTCCTTCAGGGAAGTCATGGTCATCCTGCTTGGTCTTCTGGCGACGGTCGGTCCTTTGCTAGGAGTGTCTCTTTTAAAAAGCACCTTTGCTCCTTCTATCTTTCCACTGGGGATTTTCCATTTGTCAGCACCGCTTTCCCTTGTGGGCTGCTGTGCACAGAAGGTGATTAAAGCAGATAAGAATAATTAGCAAGTCAGTAGTTCTGGCAGCCGTCAGATAACTCTTTCTTGTTAGATCTCCATAAAAGAAACATGTCTTCTTTTTCTGGACTTGCTGTGGAGCCCGTCAGGCTACAAAAATTCTAGTTCAAACAGGCTCTCAACACAGCCACCACAATAAGGTCATACAGAAAGTGGAGGTTCTAGTCCACACTGTGGGTTGACAATCATAAATGATACTCACAGAACTAAATGAGATTCATAAGTTGACGTAGTCATTCCCAAAATGGTCACAATGGTACAATAAACTGTTCTTTTTCAGGGTATCGATAAGATTAATGACATGCTTGATTAGGACGGGAGAGGGGCAGGGCTAGCAACCTGTAAGAGATCATTTATAGGAAACCCCCCAAAAAATTGAAAACGAAAATGTAGGTTACAGAGAAAAATAACTCTTTTTATGTTTTTGGAAAATTGCAGACCAGTACAGCATTATCTAAACTTATTTCAACTGGTATTAAGTATTGCCAAGTTGCCATTGATTTCTCAGTATCACTACATTCTGGGCATCGAGAGTATTTTTATTTTCATTGCTGAAATCTGACTTTCTTTTATCATATCTTATAGGGATGTCTCTACCATTATTCCCGTAGTAACACTGACTGTTGTTGACTGAAGACAGTCTGCCAGTTTATTGTGCAGTATAAAGTTTAACATCTCTGTAAACCCAGAACTGTCTTAATCAAGCCTCTTATGTAGAGCTACCAAGAACATTTTTCCAGTTAATTTAAATGTATCATTTTGGACTAATAAATAAGAATAATTGCCTGTAGCTTCACGTTTAGAATTTGGAAATACCGAGACTTTAAATATGCACATTTGAAACTGAAGACAGAATTTGAACTACTGTGGAATTGAATGAATGCCGTAAATGTTGTTTGCCTTTTACAACATTGTCGTGAAATGTAAAGTATAAGCTAGTTTGGTTACTGAAGAAATAACAGAAAACATATTCAACCCAAAGAATTATACTTCGTTTTAGTATTCATTGTAGGGACTGTAGAAGAAATGAGAGAGAGCATGTAACTACATTAAAAGTGAAAAAGTCACTTCTGATCACAGTCATCTGAGTTGCAACTCCACTGAGGGCATGTCTACAGTGGGCAGCTTGTCATCTCTGCCGCCATTTATACAATGGCATCGATTGATTGGGTCTAGTGAAGACTCGCTCAATTCATTGCCGAACACTTCTCCCATCGACTCTGGTACTCCACCAGGACAAGAAATGTAATCTATGTCAACGGGAGATTCTCAACATAGCATAATGAAGACAGCGCAGCAACTCGATGCAAGACGCATCAACATCAGTTATGTTACGTAACGTAACTTGTGTACCTTGCACTGACGGAGCTGTGCCATGTAGACCAGGCCTGAATCTAATGGGAGTTACATTTGTATGGGCATAGATAAATACTAAAATACCTACTAAAATAATCGTGGAAAAAGGAGATTCTAACTTGAACTGTAAACTTAAACTTCAGTGAGATTCTTCAGGTACCTACGTACTTTTCTGAATTGGGCCCAGAATGCTCCTCACCCTGCGGGATAGAGCACTCAGCAGAAGACAATGTGTTCAGGTTCCAGTATTTTTTTGCCCAGAGATTGGCGTTGACAGGTGTCTCAGATAGCATGTGATTTTTCACAGGTTAACATAGGATATGTTGTTTGAACTCTGTCTGCATTATATTTATACCTGTCCTTTAATCCTCATAAGCACTGACCAGTATCCAAGTGAGGGGGAAAATAATCAGCACTGCATTTAGAAGGATGCATATATATTTAATCAACTATGGTTTATAACTTTAATTTTGTTCTCTTTTGACTTCCTGTATAAACCTTAAACACAAACAGTTTAAAAATACTGTATTTTGCTTGAGGCTTTGGTGATGTTTGCTTCCTTTTAATCTTTGTTCAGTGCCAAAGTTTACTTTGGGGGACTGCTAGTGTTCTGTTGGCTTGCACCTCATGGCATTGCTGCATTAGGGAATTCAGGGAGCGGGCTCTTGGGAGTTCTGAATGTGATTAAGTCAAGCATAAAGGTAATTATGAAAACGGCAGACTACTTTTAAACTTTAATGCGATCCAGCTGATCTTCATAAAACCATACTGCTATTCAGTTAAGCAACAGTCAATGCAGCAAATATTTTATTAATATTTCAATTTTACAGTTCACTCCTTTATGTAATAAAATATGCAGTTAAGCCATTTCCTTTCTTATCGCCTTTTATGCCAAATTTTCTTCAATCTCAGGTATAAAGTATATAAACAAAAGAATATTTCTTTATTGCAAGATGAGATTGACCTGACAGATATAAATTCATCTTGCATCCTAACTGTACATTTACTATACCATGAAAATAGGGCTTGTTCCTTAATTTATATTTTCCCCTCTTCATCAAAGGCAATGTGGCAAAGGTGGTATGGGTGAATTCCTTCCTTTAATGATGTTGCTCCCTGTATATTACTAGGTTCTAAGCTAGTCAGTCACTGTTGCACAATGACCAGGCTTCTGGTCTTCTATATCTTAGAACACTTGGATATTAATTTTTTAAATTAAACTTTAGTTAGTAGCAAGCAAATCAACAGGCAAGCCTTTGTACAATGTATAGTCAGTCTGCAGGAGTATAAATACCGTTGTGAATTGAAAAGGGATCATTTTAAGACCAATGATGACACTGGGAGTTGTGCCTGATGGGATAAGGTAATCAAATGTCACAAGGATGACTGCAGAAGGGTAAGAAATACTCTCTTCTCCCCCATTCCCAGGTATCATTTCTCAATTGGTCAGATCCATGATTTTTGCCTTTTGATGAAGTTTCAGTGTTGAATACTGCCGGAGGTCAAATATAATGGACCATTTGACTGATCCAGTCTCACAAATCATGTGCCCTTAGATTCCCAATCATAGAGAGAGATCCTCTTGAAAACATTGCATGAGACTCACAGCTGATGTAATTTGGTGCAGTTCCTTTGAAATCAGTAGAACTCTGCTGACTTACATCAGCTAAGGATCTGGCCTATCGTTGCTGTGTTACATTTATATCAAATTGTGGTTGCTTTGGGTACATGTGGCTTTTCAGAGAAAAGTGAGAATTGCCATGGAGCAAATCCCACCGTACGAAGCTGGAGGTGCTGGATTTACCACAGGATGATCCTGTGGAAGATATGGAATCCTCCTCAACACACAAACTGTGGAACAACACTAATAACTACTCCACCACCACAAAAACAGTCTTGGGACTCTTATGGGTGGGTGGAAATAGCAGGTGGATCTTTGCCGTTGGGATCCATTGACTCAACCCCCACATCTCTGGCAACTGTGGCCAAGATCTAGCAAAGTACTTGACTTGGGAGGAGTAGTCCTATTGACTTCAGTGGAAACTACTTACAAGAATAAAGTTTTATGTGTATGTCTAAGTAGTTTGCTATATCAGAGTCTTGGGGCTAGATCCATTAAGGGACTTAGGCATTGTAATGCATAACTTCTAGGTGCCCTGCAACCTAGTGGAATTCTCAGCCCTGGATCCCCAGTCGAAGAATGGACAAACTTAGATGTTTAAAGGTATGTCTACAGTGCAGACTCCACAGCGATCAATGCAGCGGGATCGATTGAGCAGGTCATGTAGACCCCCTCAGTCGATGGGAGATGGGCTCTCCGGTCCACACCATTAGTCCACCTCCCCAAAAGGAGTAAGGCTGCGTTGATGGGAGGGCATCTCCTATTGATGCAGCACTGTGAAGACACTGCAATACGTCAATGTAAGTATGTTGATGGGACACATTATGTAGCTTGCATATCTCCCGTCTACAGCTGGTGGCAGTGTAGATCGGCCCTAAGAAAGGGATCTTTAGAAGCCAGGAAGTTGAACAGGGCACCTAGAGATTATGCATGCTGAGAAAAGGTATTTAAGCACCTAACTCCAATTAATCTGGGACTCTAGGTGCCTGATTGAGGGGCCAGCGGAAGGCGCCTCTGTCAATTTGGGGTTCTCCATTATGAACTCTTCCCTGGAGCTAGAAGCCTAAGTCAGGTCAGTGGCTGAGGTAGCCCATGCCCGAGCACTGAAAATCCAGACCTTTTTTTTTTTGTGGAAAATCTCCACCCCTTTATAGACAAAAGCTTGTTGCTTAGGGCACCCACTAAGGCATGGGAGATGTGAGTTCACATCCCTGCTTTGCACAGGGACTTGAACTTGGGTCTTCTACATCCCAAGTAAGTGCCCTAACACTAGGCTATAGAGTTAGTTTCTCATTTTCTCTGGCCCAGTCACAGAATCATAGAAGTGTAGGGCTGGAAAGACCTTGAGAGTTCATCTAGTTCAGTTCTTTTACTGATGCAGGACCAAGTATGCATAGATATCCCTGACAGATATGTCCAAAAAACATCCAGTAATGGAGATTTCACAATCTTCCTTGGAAGCCCATCCCAGGGGTTGCTGTCCTTTTAATTGGAAAGTTTTTCCTGATATCTTCCTTTATGCAGATTAAGCCAATTACTTCTTCTCTTTCATTCAGTGGACATGAAGAACGATTGATCACTGTCTTCTCTATAATAGTCCTTAAGACAGTTGAAGACTTTTATCAGGTCCTTCCTGAGCCTTTTGTCAAGACTATGCCCCATTTTTTTTTTTTACCTTTCCTCACAGGTCAGGTTTTCTAAATCTTGTATCATTTTTGTTGCTCTCTTCTGGACTCTGTCCAATTTATTCACATCTTGCCGAAAGTATAGCACCCAAAATTGGATACAGTCCTCCAGTGGAGGCCTCAACAGTGTCTAGCAGAGAGAGACAGTTCCCTCTTGTGTCTTACATATGACATTCCTGTTAATACCCCCAGAATTATATTTGCCTTTTTTTGCAACTGAATCGCATTGTTGATTCCTATTTAACTTGTCATCCACTATAACCCCTGATCCTTTTCAGCAGTATTGCCACCTACCCATTTATTGCCCGTTTCGTAGTTAGACATTCGATTTTTCATTCCTGAATGTAGTTTTCTACACTTGGGCTTTATTACATTTCATCTTGTTGATTTGTCAAGGTCATTTGGAACTCTAATCCCATCCTCTAAAGTGCTGGCAATAACTCCCACTTTGTTGTCACCCGCAAATGTTATAAGCATAGCCTCCATTCCACTATCCAAGTCATTAATGAAAATATTCAATTGTACCAGACCCAGGACAGCCCCCTGTGGGACCCCCCTGGTTGACTGCAAACCACTGATAACTACTCTTTGAGTATTTAATTACTTATGCAAAGTGGAACTGCTTCAAGAGGCAAAGTTAAGGATACGTCTGCAGTTGGAGCTGGGGGTTTGATTCCCAATGCGTGTAGACATACACTAGCTCTCAGTGAGTTAGTGTTAGTGGTATAGCTGGGGTAGCATAGGCAGCATGGGCTAGCTGTGTGAAGTACACACCAGTGGGGTTCACGTGGGTTTGTTCTCAGCCTGTGCCACTGCTTCCCACTGCTCTATCTATGCTATTATTCTCAGTGCAAGTGTGCCTATGTGATGTGGGAATCTCACTCCTAGCTCATAATGTAGACATAACCTGAGGGGGACGTACCCTAGACTACCCAGTAGCCTGCTGGATTTGTGCCCTCACCTGGGATGTGAGAGAAGTCTGTTCAGCTTTCTACTCTAAATCAAGCAGAGCAGGAATTTGAAATTGTTCTCCCACATCTCATGTGAGTGCTCTAACCTCTGGGTTATTGGCTTTTCTGGGGACACGTATAGTCTTTATATAGTTCAGATTATTTTACTCTCTTTTGCTGGATTGTGCTACATTCTCTCCTTCTGCTCCACAGTGATTTTTAAAATCTGATATTTTTAAGCTGGATGATGCAAGATGTGTTTTGTTAGGCAACGCGAATAGACCCTATCAATCTTTTCTTATGAAATGTTGGTGTTTCCCAAGGTAACTTGGAAAGCTGGTTTGTTAGGTAGGAGAAATGGGACTCAGGAAATCAATAAGAATTGTGCTGCCCTCTAGGAAATCAGTTTTGGGTCACATTTGACATCACTGTCAGAGGCTGAATAAATCCTATTTCATTGTTACAGAGTACAGTGCGTGAATTGTGATGTCTGGATCAGCACAGGCAATGCTTGCTTCACTTTTCTACATTGTATTGCATTGCCATTCAAAAGTATCTTGGAAAGAGAATATATATAAATATTGTATATAAATACAGTCCAGCCTATGTGGTGTCATGTATGGATTGTACTGCCTGATGGACCAATTTTACATTGATTGACACTCAGTTGGGAATCGTGTCTTAGCATTGGGATATTGATACAAATAGAGGATACTGAACAGGCCTCCACTAGAATGAGTAACAACTTTCTCCAAAGGATTTAAGCAAAATTATTTTGTTTGATTTCAAATTTCTTCTTAAATGTGAACGGTCCCAGAAGAAAGATAGTGTTTATTTGCTGTTTCTTTCTCCTCTTACTAGTGTTTCAGTTACAAATCTTCAAGACACCTCAGTGTGGACCTTGAAAGGAAACATAATTTCAACACGAAGCATTTAATTGTTTACAGGGTTTTGTGCTGAATCTCCTGGGTAACTCTTTTTACATTTACTGGTGTATTTTACAAATAAACAGTAAACAAGTGTTTTGAATTGCTGGGGAAAAAACTGTAATTCTGCTTCTCTCAGTTTATGAGAGTGTCCTTGGGAGCGGAGTATTTGGAATGTGATTGTTACAAGTGTAATAATTGGACTGAATGATGGTACTGAGAAATAATATAGCCTTTACATTGCAGTGTTGTAGGCGGGTGGCGTTCCAAATGTACTGTAAAACATTTTCAATAAAGAGATGTGGTTTACGGAGATAAAAGATCCTAGTATACAATTCTTCATCTTCATCCAAATGGCTTTTCTCTGGGGTTAAATTGGAATATTGCCTCTGGGAACTGCAGTTTATAAGCTTCATCTGCATATTAAAGGTGATTGTGGTCTTATGCCATGGTGTTCTGGTTAAAGTAGGGGAATAGGAGTCCAAAAACCTTGTTTCTAGTCCCAGCTCTCCCAGTGGGTCATTTGTAAGACCTTGGATAAGATACTTAAACGCAGATTTTAAATAGTGTCCAGTTTGAGACACCTTGGCCTCCTGTAGTCTGGCCTTTTATTTTTACCAGAACACTCTACTACCAAAACAAAAATGTCTTTGTAAATTAAACGAGAGCCGGTAGCTGGTTTAAAGGAATTTCACTCCTTTGTGCTGTTTTGAGGTGGCTAGGGTACAGCGAAGCAAGAGAACCGTTAGAGGTAGTGTAGAGACTGCCATTTACTTAAAAACTTGGTCTGAAATCCCCATCAATGAGGAATTGTCTCATTAAAAGCTACCTAGGTAAAACATCCATAACCTAAAGTCTAGAGCAGCTCTAGAGCAATTGTAAGTGAGGCAGTAAAGAGGTAAAAAATGTCACAAGCATGTCTTGGATGTTTGCTGCCAACAGTAATAAGGATAGAATTTTTCTAATGTTAGATTCTACTATACTTTGGGATCAGGACACAGCAGTTCACCCAGGATAGGTAATGTTGCTGCAGGCTGTAAGGTCCAGATACTGAGATGGTCTTAATCAGTATTGTTGCATTGACTTCAATGGAGTGAAATTGATTTACCCCAACTAAGGATCAAGTTCTAAATATTCAAGAAATTGCTGAAAATGATGCCCTAGTAGTCTCAGTTTGGGCATCCAAAAAAAGTGAGACGCACAAAATTGGTGAATGTTTTTGAAAATGTTGGTCGTCTCCTTTCTCTGCTTCCATTCTCTTATCTTTAAAATATTGATTCCCTGTTTCATAAAGTGATTTGAGATCAGACGAAAGGTGTTATGTAAATGGAAAGTATTAGTGTTGTTTGGTGCTGAGAGATTCTGAGATGGACCTGGACCTACCAGTCATCTGCATAAAAATCAAGTCTTTATTTTCCCAGAGAACTCACTGGAAATGCAACTGATGTTAGTTTCAGTGTGGTTTCCTGCAGTAATCACAACCTTAATCAATTCCAAATTCCCTGCTATCCAAACCGGGTGTTCTCCTGATCTCTCTTGGTTCCTTCTTCCCTCCCCAACAATCAGAAAATTTAGTTTGTACTGTAAATGCAAAGCGTTGACTTGCTGAGTCACCATAAAAACATAAGAACGGCCATACTGGGTCAGACCAATGGTCCATCTAGTCTGATATCTTGTTTCTGACAGTGGCCAGATGCTTCAGAGGGAATGAACAAAGTAGGGCAATTCCGAGTGATACATCCCCTGTCATCCAGTTAGGGGTTGCATCCAAACCATCTTGGCTAATAGCCATTGATGGAGCTATGCTCCAGGAACATTTCTAATTTTTTTTTTAACCCAGTTATACTTTTGTCCTTCACAATGTCTCATGGCAATGAGTTCCATAAGTTGACTATGTGTTGTGTGAAGAAGTATTTCCTTATGTTTGTCTTAAACCTACTGCCTATTAATTTCATTGAGTGACACACAGTTCTTGTGTTACATGAAGGGATAAATTACACTTCCTTATTCACTTTCTGGACACTATTCATGATTTCATTGACCTTTATCATGTTCCCCATTAGTCATCTCTTTCCTAAACTGAAGAGTTCCAGTATTTTTAATCTGTCTTCATATGGAAGCTGTTCCATACCCCTAATAATTTTTGTTGACCTTCTCTGCACCTTATTCAAAGGATTTTGCAAAAAACTTCACATCATCCCCTTCACCTCCTATCACTGATGCTCAGTCCATTAGGACAGAGAAGGAATGTGATACATTCAGTCTATTTTACTGTTTCCAAGAAAAAGGGGATTTCAGGCTAACTGTAGTTTTGATGCTAGTAAACCATCCTGTTCTGGCTGAAAGGTTCACCATCTAGTTGCAGAGGTCTGTGATACAGCAGTCCCTCACAAAGCAGACCTGTACTTTAAGCTTGAAAGAGGCAGAACCATTTCTATTAGATTGTCTCATCCAGCATTTAAGGTTTGCTGCCTGAGATAATGCTGTTTATACACAATGCTGCCTTTGTGCCTTTATCTTTGGGTCTCTGCTGGGGCCGTAGTGATTCCAACAGTCGCTCCTCATAAGAAGATAGGCTGTTGGGGATAAAACAGAACATATGGGTTAATGGGATGCATTGTGCAGTAAGATGTACTGTTGGCTTGTAAATATGAAAGAATAGAGACAGCGGAGGATATCTTCCCCACCCACTCTAAGAGGATGGGTGCCATTAGTATCTGGGAGCACATTATCAGTGATTAACAATTAATAGCATTCTTAGATGCTGCTGTTAGCAAAAGATTAGCACACGATGGGCAATGTAGAAAAGGCTGTGTAGGAAAGTCTCTTAGAATCTTCAGTTCAGTTTTCAACATGTGGTGTGAACAAATAGTGCTAACTAAAAACAAATTTATAGGGATAACATGGATATAGGGGTAAAGTTCCTAGCTTTTCTTTCCCTTCCTTTCCTTGTATACTTTTTACTTATTTTAATTTCCTTTCTCTGTGTTTATGATCTTGTTTATCTTTGTCTCATATCTTCTAGAAGATGAGTAATATTAAAAGATAAAATATTAATATGATGTGTACGTCCTTTCTCATCGTAATAAAAAGATGACCAAGAAGAAGTTACAGGCAGGCAGTCAGAAACAGACTGACACCAGTTCAGAAAATATTTCCTTTTCCTTTTTGTTGTGTGCATGCATACATACACATTTTTGTTACACTAAATAAAGTGTTGAAATGACTGGCATCATCTATTGGTAAAAATGCAAAACTACAAATTACTTTTAACACTGCACATCGGCACTTCTCAAAGTGGGATTTGCCCCTTGAAGGACTCCTTGTGGGTCGCAGGCAGACCTCTTAATTCTCCAGCATATCAGTAATTCTCCAATGTTTGTGGGTGCAGATAGACTTCAAAATGTGCTTCAGGTACAAATGATGTCCACCTGAGTTTGCAGAAAGCCTGAAATAATAGCGCCAATGTATGAAATACATCATTCATTTCAATGGGCATTGTCAATAATAATCCTTTAAGCTTGTAAGAAAAAGGACAGAGTATCATATTATGAAGGTCTATACCAGCATTTTCCAAAGTTTGGGGAGTGCCCCTCCAGCATGTGAACTACTAGAGCGGGGTGCGTGGAAGATGCCTGCATTAAGATGGTTAGTCTTTTAACAACATGCAATCCAGGTTAAAAGGGAGGTATCGTTGGTTTTAATTTCCTGTAGGGGGACAGCTTTCAAAAATTGTTAAACATGGTTGTATACAATCCTGAGAAAGTTATTTTTACTTTTTTAATAGAAAGTTGTTAAACATAAGAAATAACCATGCTGGGGAAGATGGCTGGTCTGTCTAGCCCAGTATCTTGTCTTCCAACAGTGGCTGGTGCCAGATGCTTCAGAGGGATTGAACAGAACAGGGTAATTATTGAGTGATCCATCCCCTATCATCCAGTCCCAGCTTCTGGCAGTCAGAGGTGTAGGGACACCCAGATCATGGGGTTGCATCTCAGACGGTCTTGGCAAATAGCTATTGATGGACTGATCCTCATGAATTTAACTAATTCTTTTTTGAACCCAGTTATAATTTGACCTTCACAATATCCCCTGGCAACCTGTTCCACAGGTTGACTGTGTGTTGAAAGGAGTACTTCCTTATGTTTGTTTAATCCTGCTGTCTATTAATTTAGTTGGGTGATCCCTAGATCTTGTGTTATGTTAAGGGGAAAACAACACTTCCTCATTCACTTTCTCCGTACCATTTGTGATATTCTAGAACTATATCACATCCCCCTTTTAATCGTCTGAAGCTGAACAGTCCTAGCCTTTTTAATCTTTCCTCATAAGGAATCTGTTCCATACCCCTAATAATTTTTGTTGCCTTCTCTGTATCTTTTCCAATTCTGCAATATCTTTTTTTGGAATGGGGCAGCCATAACGGCACGCAGTTTTCAAGCTATGGGCATGCTGTGGTTTTATCCAGTGGCATTGTGCTATTTTCTGTCTTATTAACGATCCCTTTCCTAATGGTTCCTAACATTCTGTTAGTTTTTTGGACTCCCTCTGCATATTGGGCAGATGTTTTTAGAGAACTATGCATGATGACTCCAAGATCTCTTTTTTTTGAGTAGAAACAGCTAATTTAGACCGCACCCCACCATTTTGTATGTATAGTATTTCAAAACCTCTGATCTGTTTGTACAATATTCCTTATTAGTTTGTCTATGGGTCATATTAATGCTCCAGGGAATCGTGTATGGGGCTGAAATGTCACAAGATTCAGTGTTTTATCATTTTCAGAAATGGCTGCACTGTTCAAAAACAAACAGATAAGTAAAAGAATTTCAGCTTGAAACAGACACTGCATGTAAAATTTCATCCCAAATTGTTAGTTTTGAAAGTTATAAGCAACTGGAAAAGGGGTCTTATAATGGGAAATGTCAAACAACCTTAGTAAGAGGCAGCACTGCTAGGCCCATTTATATACATAGACGTGTGTACACAATTTAATATGTGATTTATTTAATGTGAATTATGTAGTAGGGGTGATGTTCTCAGCAGTGTTCTGTGGTTTAATTAAAAAGACGTGGGTAACTCAGCCATAAAAATTGTCCTGAAACTTGTCAACAAAAGGTCTTACTTTCAGTGTAAGAATTTGAGGGTGGGTTTTTGACAGTTTGAAAATGTTTATTATCACTTGTTTTTATGCTAAGGGCCATACCTGCTTTCTGATTAGTACACCCAGCTCCCACTGATTTCCTTTGCAGGCCTGAAGAGAGACCGTCCCCTCGCACATGGTTGATGGACTGCGTGGAGAGTACTGAGAGAGGAGTCCCTCTGTAGGGGCCTGAGCACAAGGTGGCATTGTATCTCAGGGGTGCTGCTCCCCACCTCTCTGTGGCTAAAGGTGAGTTCTGTGTGCACTGTATGAAAACAGAAGAAAAGGGCGCCCTCTATGGGGGCACAACTCTAAGTGCTTTTAAAATCCTGAGCTTGTTTGTAACATTTATACTTCCTGGGTAAAAGTTTCAAATGAGGTCAGATAACTTAGGCCCGGTCTACACTTATCTTCGGGATTCGGCGGCAGTCGATGGGAGATATGCAAGTGACATAAATCACTTGTGTGTCTCCCGTCGACTTTGCGGTGTCTGCTCCGCATGCTGTCCACATTGTGCGTCGACACAGCGCTATGCCACTTACTGGGGTAGTTTTCCTCCGTCACTTGCTGGATCGACTGAGTGGGTCTACACAGACCGCTCAGTTGATCCAGAGCAATTGACCTGACAGCAGTGAATTAGAAGCCGAAGTCACATTGGCCTTCATTGGCCTTAGGCCCCTAGGGTATGTTTGCACCAATACCACAGCAGGTCTGAGCCTGGATCGGCTGACTGGGGCTTGTGCTACAGGGCAAAAAAATAGGACTAAAGATATTTGGGCTGAGGTTGGAGCCAGGGCTCAGAAACCCAGTCAAGGGGGAGCATCTTAGAGCCCAGCTGGAGCCCAAGTGGGAATGTTTGTCTATTTAGCCCAGTAGTGCAAGCTTCAGTCAATAGACCTGGACTCACTGCCTCACGGTGTGTGTGTGTTTGGGTGTTCTTTTTTACAGTGATTCCCAAGTACTTTTAAAAATTACACCCAATATCTTATTATGGCTTTTTGGGGGGTCATTTTCCACATATTTTTTGTGAGGGTCTTTCTTTCTTGAGTAATACGAGGTAATTCAAGGCTGATTTGAGATCAGAGGGGTAAGTTTTACTGTTGATATATACGCACACATAATTTCACTTAACTTTCATGGGAGCTATACACGTGTACATACACGCACATTGAGAACACAACGCAATTCTACAAGCAAGGCCTCCGACCTAAGCAATTGTGCAGCCACCTATATTGCCGTATAATTTCCCTGATTTTTCAGATGCAACATAATTCTGCCATTTTGCTTACTTTTGTGAGAATCAACAGCTCCACAGAGCAGAAAGCTATGGGAAGATGAGGGTTCAGTGAGTCTGTGCTCCTGAGTGGTGCAGTCAGTGGCTTAACAAAGTGAAGAATATGCAAGGAATATATGGAGATTTCCCATTAGAAGTGCCTGCTTAAGGACTCTCTTGGATGGGCCTTTGCACCAGGGTGGTAGAGGTTGCAGGAAATGAGGGGCCTGTGGGTCACTTAGGCTGGAGAAAGGGGTGCAGTGGGTTAGGGGCCTCTGAGGAAGAGAAGGGGCTGAAGGAGACATTATATCAGCTTTTCAGCAAAGAGGCATTATAATGAAAAATAGGTGGCCGTCTACATATAAAATGCTAAGAACCTGACCTAGAGACCACGGAAGTCAATGGATATACTTTCCTTCATTTTTGAAGGAGTCTGGCACAAGTTCAAAGCACACTGAAGACATTGGGGCCAGGATTTCACCCTTCTAGTCTTCTCTAGTGTCAAGGCTTAGTGCTGTGGAGAGCATTTGGGGCGAGATGAGGGAGACATAAAAACTAATCCAGTTGGACAAATGGGAGCTCTTACAATAAAACTGGATTGATTTCCACATCAAGAACTTTAGAAGAATAAAGGCCAGGGGGCTTTGCCTGCCATGCATGTAGCTACAATGCTTAGGCAGCAATGGGATGAGATAAAGCTGGAATGTCAGACTTAATTTCCTTGCTTTTGTTGTTTGTGTCACAATCTTAATGTTACTCAAATATCTATCATGCAGTAATTTAAACGTGATTTACAAAAGGTTTTCATAGCAAGTGGTGCATTATTAATGAGAACATAATGGGAATAGCTTCTGCCATTTACTAGCAATATCAGGTGTTATCCACATTTCTCAGGATTAATGGCATATAAAAGGGACTTACATCCTTTTCTCTCATGATCCTTTAGACGATGAGAACTTTGTAACTCATAGGCTTTATTTAACTATAAACTACTTTCCCCAAGAAAGACAGATTGAGGAGGATGGACACAAGTAAATAAAAATAGTTCTATTAGAACCTGTGATTGTGCAAAGGAGAGGATAAAAGGCAGAGGAGTAGGGAGTTACCTTTTGTGGTGGGCAAGGGTCCAGGGTGCAAGGGCTGGAACAGAAATGTGTGCTGTTGGGTATTTAAGTTACAAAGAAGGCTTATAGTTTCTGGAATTCTATGTATGAGCCTTGTAGTATACATAGGCTGTTCATTATCTCTTACAGAACATTGCAGAATATGCTTCCCTTGAGGGGTCTAGAGTAAATCTAGAAAAATCCTACCAGATCTTTAATAATCCCTCATATACATTCAAATTGTACTATCAATGCACTTAAACCTCCTCCCTGCCCCACACCCATTTTTTTTGAAGTGTTTTAGGGAGTTGATTATTATGTTCTGGAAATATCTTGATTTTATTACTGGTTTTGACTCACCAGTTTAGACAGACTTATTCTGTTTGTTCCAGGGAATAAGACAGAAAAATGCATTTCTCCCTTTCTAGTTAATAGATCCAGGAAGTAATCTGCAGACGTGGAAACAATGGATGTTTTATAATAAAACAAATGCATAGGTAATTCATGAGGAAGATAAACCTGCACTGTTAAAATTTTCACATTTTGCCCTTATTTGTAAACTGTATATTGCTCTCCTGGGCTTTCCCCCATTAAGTACTAATGATATTGCATTGGTAAAAAAGTACAAGTACCTTGACTGTGTCTTCAAAAATATATACAAAGGCAAATAATCTATTTTACGGTGTTATGGTGAACTGTGTTGTTTACTCTTATGTAAACTGCGTTTGTAACTGTTCATTTAGCTTATCACTCTGGGTGTTCTATATCGTTAAAATTTAATCATTGCTCTGCATCACTGGGGTCATAGAGGCTGGACTGATGGAGGAAAGAAAGAGCAAAATGACTGGCAGTTAGGCATTTAAATCAGTCCGCATACCGATTTATTTGTTTGAAGGAACATAAGGGGACAGGAATAAGGGGAATGAGGTGAGCTGTTTTTGTAACTATGATGCGCTGATCAGTCATTAGCTATAGAGGCATACATGTAAGTCAGAATAGTTCTTGACTGTTGATGGCATACTCGAAAATGACCTGCTATCCGCAATGTATATCATTGTTCCAAAATGTATATGATATCAGGGCTCTGTTAAGGCTGCGCAGAGAATAAGGTGAGAATCGTTTTTGTTAAAAGGTTTTAACTGTAAAAGAAGGCATACAAAAAGCTCAGAGGAAGGGCGTTGCAAGTTCTTTATTAGCAGGGTGTGTTATACATATAGCTTAAAAGATTTTAATCATAAACAGGACCCTTATATGTTGCTTTCTAGTACTTGTAAATTGGAATATTGGCTGCCTGACAAATGGGTCGCAGTCTTACCTGCATCCCGGAAGAGGAGGCCTGAGTTTCTTTGTTTTTGGCGTATTTGGAAATGATCACTGTGTGGCTATTAGCTAAAGCAAAATGATGGAGAAACCAATGGCACTGTTCTATATGATCGCTTCATAAGTATTCATTTGCATGCCTGAAATTGTTGTGATTTTTTTTTAGTCAGGCAGTAAATACTGATTTTTTTTTTACTGCCAACACCAGGAGATTTCACAAGGGACAAAACTACATTTCTCCTAATTTTTGTCTGTTTAATATCTATAACCACATATTTTGCTCTTTTTCCATTTTTCACCTGTGGAAACTGTCTCCCCCCACGCACTGAAAACTAAACAGTGATGCTTATGTGACACTTTGTATGAAACTTTTTTAAAAATACAGTAACTTCATATGCAGTTTCTCTAGTGATGAGATTTATTTATTTATTATAGTCCTAAATGGCTCCTGAGCCCCTGAAAGTGGTGTGAAGTCTTCAGGAAGCAAGCACATCATTCTCAAATTAGATTAAGGCCCTTGTGATATTTTAAACCTCCAGGGGGCAGTAAAAATCTTTGCTGAGCAATGGTCATCATTTTGGAAGAGTGCTGCAATCTTTCTCTCAGGCTTGGTTTACCTGGGTAAACCTACTAAAATCTGGCCTATTTTATGTTCTTGTAACTTCAAGATTGAAGTTGTCACAATGGTTTCACAAATTATATACAAAAACCCACAATTGGAATGCAGAATTACTTTAGAGGATCTTTCCATTAGATACATTGATTGCAGTGGGAGCATTTTCAGTGTCTGAGATGAGTCATGAGGTTGGAATCCCTCCGCTGGCCTGCTGCCATAGGTAATCTGGGGAAGTGAGGGAGTCCCCTACAGTATTTGGTAGTTGGGTAGTTCTATCACAGTGATTGAATGGTTAATGAGGACCCCTATTCTTCTCTCCAATTTAGGGTAGTAAAGGTACACACAGGTGAATGCTAATTCATAATTCACTGTGTCAAATCAACCTGTCTTTGTAGGTGGAACAGCTGCAGACTTTGTATCAGTGACCTTCCTGGGCGTGGCTAACCTACAAGTTCGTAGATATTTTTTGCTGAATCAGCTCGTTGTAGACACTTGTGCATTTATTAGATGGCATTTAACTAGCTAAATGAAATATACATAAGCAATTATTTATCTAGTTATTTAAATAGGACCTAATAAAGGAACTTGTGTATTTACAATGGCTTACAGCGATTTCTTTCTATGGTTAAAAAGGAACCTCTAGGTGTTTTACATGTGACCGATGCTAGAATCTATGTTAAAATGTGTTGCAGTTCAAACCCCCTCTTTCACGCCAGTTTATACCCATGCATTTTGAATGCTGTCTTTCCTAAATTAATAGCTGAATATGCAGCTGATCACAGGGTGAAATGATCTGCAGCAATTGGCAAATGCTGAGAGAGGTGCATGCCATAGAAAAGGTCAAAATAGGTCACTAGAAGATTATGAGTAAGGATTACCGAATAGAGAGGATTTGTGTATCTGTAGTGTGTTTTCTCTACAAGTGTTATTTTACAACGAATGGCAACAGAGGTTCAATTTTTAGGCCATCTTACATTTTTTATCATCCCTGGGATGGAGATTTGTTTTGAGATTTATAGGATGAAATCAGGTTGAAGTGTTTCATAATAATATCTTGAACATGCATTTTTGGAGCACCAAGGAAGCCTAGTCATGGACCAGAACTACGGTGTACTTGGTGCAATACAAAGACTGAACAAAAATCCTCACCCCAAAGAGCTTAAAATCTCCCATAAGACGAGACAGCAGATGGATATAGACAGATGGGGGAGGACAAGGAAACAATGAGACGGTATTGGTTAGTATGCTACGCAGTAGCCTCAGCGCTCCCGTGTCACTTCTTTTGTAGGCATTATGGCAAAGTAAAGGTTTGAGGAAGGATTAGACAGATGATAATGAAGTAGCTTTATGGACGCTTATGGGGAAATCCTCCCGAGTGTGAGGGACAGAATGAGAGGATACACAAAGGTGCTTTCTCAAAAATTTAACAAGTGAGCAATGGAGGCTGGCATCACTGGCCGGTAGAAGGTGAGAATCGACATTTCAGTAGTGATTGATAGGTAGAGTGGCCATATGCCATGAAGCGCCTTGAAAGTGAAGACAGGCAGCTTATGCTTGTTCCAGTAGAGAAGGAGGGGCAGTGGAGGGATTCAAAGAGAGGTAGTCAAAGCAACTGGCTAAGACAGCGTTCCTCGCAGCACCATTCTGCATGGAGGTGAGTGTGGCAAGATTGAAGTTGTCAAGGCCTAAAGATGTTGCAATAATGGAGAGCATGGATGAATATTTTAGCAATGTGGATGGATAGGAAAGACAGCATTTTAGCGATGTTATGCAAAAAACAATCTGCAAGATGTAGGCAGTCTGTGTGTGGATACCTAGAAAGAAGACCAAGTCAAAGATGCACCCAGGTTATGAACCTGAGGGGCATGCAGGATGTTGGGGTGTCCATAGTAATCAAGAAAGGAGGTGGCAGGGAAGGGCTTAGGGTAAAGATCAGGAGCTCTATTTTAGCTATATTGAGCTTGAATTCATGTCTAGACATCCATGAAGAGACATCAGAAAAACAGGCTGACATTTAGCTGATGTAAATTGTTCTTTCTAGATTTCCAGCATTTCTACTATAGCTGTGTTTTCCCCCTCCTCCCATCTAAGACCTTGGTCCTATAATGGGCTCTGTGAGGTTGGATCCCTTGTGACCAACTGGAGTTTCCTGTTTCACTTTTTACAGGAGGCTCAGTGTGGCCAAAAGGAATTGCCTACAATGAGTTCATTACAGGACCAGGAGCAGATAATTTGCAGTATCTGTTGATTTCTTCCTTAATGGAAAAATAATTAAGACATTCTAGTTTTAACACGATAACTAATAAAAATGATTTACAAATTAGCACATAAAAAGCTTTTAATGGTTAATAATTTTGAAACATCTGCCTATAAAAATCTATGCTTTTATAAATTACTGCATTGTGAGAAATTAACGCAGCCAAGAATCAAACCAAAGACACAGACGTGCCCATGGAACAATTTAAAGAGTATCTGCTGACTTCAAGCTGAACTAAATATTATCAAAAACATATTTGTTGTGCTTTGGAGACAAGAAGGAATCATATCCAAGAGGTAAAGTTTCCTGTTAGTTCATGTGCTTAACACCTATAGGTCTCAACAGAATTCCTGCATGTATACCAAGAGGGAAAATAGACAGTTCAGTGGTTTAATTCATGTGCATTTGCTCTGTGAATACTGTTGTGATATTTTTAAATTAACTGTTGTCTAGAAAAAAATTTTTTGCCTCCATTTTAGGGTTAAATTGATTCCTCTTAGTGATTTGAAATAAATGGCATTTATTTATTTATTATTTTTAACTTTAAACTTGAAAAAATGCCTAGTGTCTTTTCATGTTTCAAAGTGAGGGCAAGACCTTAAAGGCATTAATTATATACATGCATAGAGTGTTTTTTAATGCATGTTACTTGTGATTTAACATGAAAGTTTCAGCATAAATTAATGCTTTATTTGCATGCATTAGTAAATGGCTGATATTTGGTTGTCTGCCTACCGATCTGGGTTTTTAGGTACTGACTCTGCCATGAGATTCACTCAGACAGACAGATCCCTATCCCACATGAGGTTTGCAGTCCTCCATGGGCTCGCAAGCATCTGTCAGCCCAGATCTTATCACAGAACTATGGTCTTCCGTTGATGCCCATCATCACAGTATTGGAACGCTTCACGGATTAATTAATTTATTCTCACAAGTCTTGTGTGCAGTAGGGAAATGTTGTTCCATTTTACAGATGGGGAACTGGCACCAAGAGATTATATGATTTGCCCAGGTCATAGAGGGAGTCTGTGGCAGGGCTGGAAATTGAATCCAGACCTTCTAAATCATAAGACCATTTTTCTCTTCCTTGTTTTCTCTAAATGAAACATAGTTTGCATTAATACTCCCTATACTGACACAAAATTAGACCCTACAAATGGTTACTATAAATTTACATATGCACCCTCTAAATCAGCATAGCAACCCCTTTTTTAATATTGGCAGTCTGGCTATGGTATAACTACATGGGACGGCTGCTGAAAGGAGTTTTGTGTGCTTTCCCTGTGAAAAACTCCATCCTTGCATTTCTTAGCGTTTCACAGAACATGTAAACAAGTTCTGAATAAGGATTTCTGTTAGATTGTATTCTTCTTGATATCCCCCAAAGACAGCCAAGTCAAAGATTCTGCAAGTACTTTGTACATAGCTGCCTAGAAGCGTGTCTGAAGCAAAAGGATGTGGGGGTGGGGAGAGATGCATTTTCTTTTATTTCAGCTGAAATGCTGTACTGTGTGTGGAGCATCTTGTTTCAGTTTTGTGTGTGCAAGCAGGAAATGATAGTTACGCTGCCCTGGAATGTCTTTTACTCTTTGCTCCCTAAAGATTCAAATATACATGCTTTTAACTGTAAAGCAGCAAGATCTGATCATTTTTGCGTGCGCTCTAGAACTTGCTATGCTAATAGCAGACAGGACTGATGAAGGAACATGCCTATAAAAACGTTCTTTCCTCGGTAACATGATGAATTGTGGAAGCCCTGATTGAAAATTCTAATCACAGCCTTGCAGTCCTTCAGATCGCAACCGTTGACAGTTGATTCACTTCTTTTCATGCCTGCTGCCTCTCACTGTTTATGGTGCCTCTTATGCATGAGTTTATCATTAGCACACAAAGCATGATGGATTGGTTGGGGTACCTCTGTCCTTAGAACCTGGGAAATGCTTCTTTTTCAGAATCACAGTGCCTGGGTGTGACATCGTCATGAATGAGAGAAGAAAGTAATACAGTATTGGATGTGCCTCTTTGCTGCCACTGTTTAGAGAGAAAATGATGCATTATGGGGAATGTAAGTATATGGCCTGTTTTTCCCTCACTAGCAACTGATGCAGAAAATCACTGATCACAATCAATGCCTCAACTAAGTCTGGCCAATGCAAGAAGGATATATTGCCCTTTCAAAAACAGAAAGGTAAACAATTTTCAAAAATTGCATCTAAAAATTAACCAGTGTAGAAAGTCTTTTGACTTTCAGCTTGAGCTAAGAATCAAAAGGATTAAAGCTAATTGATTTTGATCTCAGGATGTGGATTCTCATCACTCCTAAAACGTACTTGTCTTTCCATAGACAAGAAACTCCAGACACTAAACTGGTAAATGATTTTATTTGTCTGCATGGCTTCTAGTTGGCATTTAATGTTTCAGTGAACAAATCAGTTAAGTTTTGGGTCTGGTGAAGGATTGATGGGAACAATTTTCAAATGTGGAATCAAAGCAAAGTGAAAATATGTCATTTTCAAATAAAAGGCAGAGCTCTGATGCCTCACGTGGTCTCATAAAAAATGAATTCTCACTACACAGTTGACCAGAGATTTGGAGGAATATATTTTTAAATTTACAGTGATTCATTTTAAAGATATGAACCACAATAAGAAAAATGTATTAGTGGATACTTCAAGACAGAGAGAAAGGAAGCAGTTTCTTGGCATAGAAAGCAAACAGATAATGTTAAGGCTACCTTTGCTGTTACATTGTGCTTTCTAAAATTTGTGCAGTGAGTAAATTGATATTCATCCAGAGGTGTTGATGTGACTGGTAATAACAAAGCATGCAAGTGGGACATCTAGTAGGAGTTTGTAGGATTTGTACTGCTGCTTTTTATGGGTTGTCTAGGAAGTGCTGATGTTCTCACTGAGCACTGTCAGGTACACAAAGCAGAGTTGAAGATTTTCTCCCAAGACTGTTAATTCGTACAGAGCCCTGAAATCAAACAGTCCTGCTGTTAGTATACACATAGAAGTAGTGCTGTATTTCAAACCAAGCTTTTCTGAAGCTCAACATATTCTTCTATTTTTACCGCTTAACGTGTTGAGCTTTATTTTGACTTAGATTGTTCTAATCGAAAACTGAGGAAAAAATGCTGCCTAGGATGAAATTAATAGACCAGCAATTGATTTATTAAAACACTAGAACTTTAGATAGCGTTTTGGTAGAAGCATGACTTGCTGCTATTTTTGTTTAGCGAGAGATCAGCATACACATTGAATGTATAACTTTTACAATTTTTTAATTGATTTCTTTGTTGTTGTTGTTTTTTAACGCTCGACTTACTTGCTTCATATCTTTCCATTTCACTATGTTGTCGTGGATGTCCTGGTAATCAACAGGTGCAGAATAGCTTTATGCACACATTAGAGCTATGTAATTGCTGGCAAACATGACTTAACTGAGTGAATGAAGGAATTATACACAATAGGACAGATCTTCAGCTGGTGTAAATAGCTATAGCTCCACTGAAATCAATGGAGCTCTGCCAATTTATATACGCCAGCTAAAGATCCAGCTGCTTTTCCAATTGGCATAAAGGGAGCTCTTAGAGTCATACTTGATTCAGTGGAAATTGCAAATGCCTAGCACCTCTGGAAATCTGGTAACATATTCAGTTGCCTAAGCATAGACATTGTTGCCTAACGGTAATAAACAACTATGAGTAGATAGTACTATACAGAATGTGGGGCTTTCAGGAGTTCAAACTGATATTGACCTATTAAAATTGTTCTCAAAAGAGGTTTAGTTTATAAAAACAATACTTCCACCTTTTTTATACATGTTGCTACAACTTCAAGTGTGTATCAAGTTCAAGTCTCTCTGTCAAATTTGCACCTGGGTCAGTATTGATGGCTACAGAAGGGTATGTATCATAAGCGAGGGGAATGGGAGAGAATTGGAAAATTGTGCTGCTTTAGTTTTCCATTCATTGGCAACCCCTCTCCCTCCCTCCGTCCCCCAACCCCATATTTGTTCTAGCACAGTGGTTCTCAGCTGAGGGGTCGTAACCCTTCCCTCACTTGGTGCTAGGTGGGACTGGGAGACCCAACATTTTTCTGTTCTATTATGAGATGAGGTCAAAGTTTAGAAAAGGTTGAGAGCCCCAGTTCTAGCATTCACATACGGGAAGAGCAAAGGCTCGAAGGAGGAGCATTGACCACACCATTCCCAGGTACTTGCAGTTATGATATTTCATGTTACCCTCATGTGTTAATGAGCCTTTTTGGAACACCTGGTGATAATGTATCCACCAGCTTTTTAAGTTTACTGGAGAGAGATCAAATCCAAATGCCCCAGCTGAGTTTTATTTTAAAGTACTTTAATGTGTGAAATGCAAAACCTGCAAAGTAAAAAAAAAAAACGGTAGCATTAGCCTCAGTAGAATGAATGGTTAAGTGGGAATAGTGTATGCTGATGTACAGTATGGTAGAATCACCCTGATTTTTCGAGCTCAGGTTAACTGGAACCCCTTGTTATTTGGAGATCAGATATGCCCTGTGGTTTGCTTGGTGCACTAGTCCGCAATTTTGACTTCCTCAGAGGAGCTAATGCATCAATCCGTGTATGCATACAGGCTTCTCTGTCCTCTCTCCTCCTCTTCAGGCAGTGAGAGCATTAGTAGAGCCCTGCAAATCCATGGATATCTGCTTTATATCTGTGGATATCTGCGTTCATGGCTGCAGTTGTATTGTTTGCGGCTCAGATGTGGATATAATTATTCTGATTCGGCTAATACCGCATTGTCAGTTTGTCAGCGTGAATTGAAATTGTCACTGCGTCACCCTCTGCCGTTCCGGTGGCCTCCGGAAAAGAGTCCGAAGTCTGTATTTGAAAAGCCAGTGGAGAAAGAATTCAAAAGAAATCAAGTGCTGGTGCATACAGTTTGAAGAGAAATGGGACAGGCAAATCACCAATTTGGAATGCATTCAAATTTCTTATTATTGAAAATGGAGATACAGTGGCCGGATGTGTCAAATGCAAAACAATCGGTGCTTTTACTAGCCCTAAAACTGGTACTTCCAACTTACACATAAATGTAGTCTGGAATTGGGAAATGTGTCATTATCACCCAAAACATGAAGACAGCTGTGACTCAAGAATGATTGAAATTTGTAGCAACAGACATGCTACCTTACAAGGTGGTCAATGGCAAGGGATTTCTGGCATATTCTCAATGTGCCAAATATGTGCCAAATATGGTCAAAAGTTTGCACGTGCACTAATACCACATTCCATGACGTTAGGTTGGCATGCCACGCTTGTGGCAGAAGAAAAAAAGAAAACAAATCACCACGGAGTTGAAAAACCTTGGCACAGTGGATGGAGGGGTTACCCTCGAGCTGTGGATGGATAACTACAGAAAGGTTGCCTATTTGGGAGTAATGGTTCACGACGTAGAGCCACAACAGTTCGGAATGGTGGAGTGGGTGCATTGTGTGACTCCGTTGGATAGCGGGAAATCAAAAACTGCAGCGAACATTTGATCAGCTGTTGGTCAAGCATTCAGGAGATTTGATAGACATAGCATTACCAGCTACATGGTTTTTGTTACAGACCAGAGAACGAACGTGGTTGCAGCCTTCAACCTCTGTGCGAATCAGTTGCTCAGCACGCATTATAAATATCGTACTTGAGCATACTGCCAAACCAGGAAAGCAGAAAGAGGAAGCAGTAACTGATCTGATCCCCTCAAGCCGAAATCTTGTTACTTACTTCAAGAGATCTGGACTTCAAAGCAGACTTCAAAAGTCTCGGAAAGGACATCTTAAAACATGATGGAACAGCAAAGTATTCATGTTTAAAACAGTTGTGGAGCAGTGGGACAGAATACATGAAATGGATACTCAACTCATTGATAGCATTGACTACAAGACCTTGAGCATTTTAACAGTTCCTTTAGCCTTTCAAGGAAGTGTCAGATGCACTAGAGCAGGCTTCACAACCGAGTCTCCACTTAGTGCCCATTTGGTACGAAAAGCTGAAAAAACATCTCCAAACTTCCACCACTGCAATGTCTCATCAAAAAGTTTGAAATCAAGCCTATGCACAGAGTAGCAGTTTTCCTGCACTCATGAATGAAGGGGATGAAAGTTTTCACTGAAGAGGAGAGATGGGACGTTTACCAAGAAACTTGTCTCATTGCAGGAGAAAAATATTCCTGCAATGAATCTTCGGTTTCTTTCGTCAGCTACACAGACACCATCACCAAAGGAGACAAAATAGACACATACAGAGTGTGAGGATTTGGATAGTGAGTGTGGAAATGACTATGATGAAGTGTTAAAATACATCACCCTGAAGCTGACGAAGAATGAAGATGTGCAACTGCTGGAATGGTAGAGGCAATACAAGCCCAACTTTTCCCCATCTGAGTTGAGTTGCACAGTTTGTACATTCCATCCCTGCATCTTGCACCCTCGGAGAGAGCCTTCCCTGTCCCTGGTCACACAAGCAATACGAATTGTCCTTCAGTTAAGCCAGAAACTGTGGATGATTTAATGCTTTTACACAGTAATATTTCAAAGAATATCAGCTGTCCTGAGGAAGGCATCTAAAGTGAAGTCCCGCAATTCAGGGCTAGTATAAGTCACAAGCTAAATAGTTCAGTCTGTGATTTTGAGCGTTATTGACTTGAGACATTTATTTTATTATTTTTATGTAAAAGGCTATTTGTTCTGATGCCTGTTGTGTAATAAGCTGTTTAAAATAATAACAGCGGTAATACTGTGCACATTTATTAAGCCCTAGAGCTTTCTTATACAGTACACACGCACACACAAAGACACGCTTCCTAAAAGGCACAGTGAGAGAGAGTGCGGGTTCAGATTCAGATGCATATAAAAGTGGAGTGTGAATGGCGGGTAGAATACAAGTTAATTATCGTGGATGCGGATCCAAATTTTTGTTTCTGGGCAGGGCTCTGCTCATTGTTGAGCTTTCCTTATTATCTTTGCTGAAGATCCTCTTTGATGGATCTAATTGTGGGTGTGAGGGTTTGTCTGACTATTACCAGTATCATTTCTTATTTGTATTATGGCAGTGCCTATGCACGTCACTCACGGATCAGTGCCCGTTTCGGGTAGAATCTGCACAAATACATTCCAAAGAGATGGTCCCTGCCCCAAAGAGCTTACAGTCTAAGATGGGAGACAATAGGTGGATGCACTAAATGGTTGAGAACATGGGAATTATGAGACTCAATAAAATAAATATAGTTTATATGGTTTGTACAATATCTGGGACTATCTACAATATATAAATGTTTGTTCCTCGTTATTTGCCATATACTGGCTTTCAAATGCAAAATAGGTCATCTAGTCCTTTCTTTACCTCCAGTAGCTCCAACTGTCTTATTCACTGCGAACAGGATTCCACAACGAATGATACATATGCTGAGGTTCAGTGGCTAATCTGAGAAGTTACATTACTGGTCAGAGAATCTTAAGGGTTGGAGATGTATGTCATATTTACAACATAGAGCAATATCATATAACTGAGAATAATTTCCCAGACTCTTTTTTCCAGTAATGTGATTGAAGATAAGTTGTTGAGGCTGTGGGGTTTCAGCACACTGTTGATTATTCTTCATATAATGCTATCCACCACTAGTAAAATAGTTGGTGTAAATGTTGGTCTTCATAATCAGATCAGATAGGCAACACATACATGTCATTTGAGAGAGAAATGTTAAAGCATACATTTTTGGTGCACTAAAAGGAAACACACACATTGATGACAATCCTAACAACATCCTTAGATAGTTTTAGAATAAAAATAGTTATTTCAATCATCATATTGAAATGTAATTATTTAGTATTGGGAATGTTTAGATTGGGTGAATTAAAGATAGATAAATTACTTTCCATATTTCCGAGTCCTAAGGGTCTTCTTCCAATGAACGTAATATCGACACATTTAAAAAAAATACAAGTTCATTGCACGTGTTTGCTGCTGTTCGTGTTATTGCTAATGAGAGAATGTGATACCCATGTAGGGGTATCGGATGGATTTCTTCAAGGACGCAGGGAACATTTTAAAGAAAAGCATCTTTTATCATATTGAAACCCATAGATAATTTTAAGTGTACAGCAGAGATCAGAATTAATTACCTCAAAATTAACATGATAATTTAAGAATACAGCACTAAAGCATGCAGTACAGGGGATTATATAATCATGTTGGAAAATCCAATGCCATACAGTGTGTAGCTCATATGTATTATATCAAAATCCCCACCATACAGGTTGAGATTTTCAAAGCAGTGCAAGCGATTTAGCCATACATTTTCTACCCATTAATTTTAATGAAAGATATGTGACTAACTCTACATTGCTCTGAAAGTCTCAACAACAGCACCTAAATAAGTATATGTTGAAGAGTGTGCTATCTATGCCACTGAATAAATGGCTGTAATTTAGGATATAGGTACAGCATATATCTAAAACACATCTACTAATGCATATTGAAATTCAGAACCACTTCCATATATGATGATTTACTAGATCTTATCTGTCTAGGTAAATGGGTGGGTCACTTTCCATGCCCATTTAATACATTGTCCTCTTTTCTAAACTTGCCAGTTAATTTTGCGACATGGATACTGGTGCGTTAGGAACTGGAGTGAGACCACAAACTCATTTCCGGCATTAAACAGATGTCAGGGGTAACAACTTCTAGTCACTGCTGACCTTGGGGAAATGAAACTGGTGGCCTATAGGTGAAAAGGTCTGTATCCCATTACCCATCTATGGGCCATTCAGTCCCATTGAAATCTGCATTTTTAAAAAATGTTCATATATTTTATTATGCTATTTCTAGGTTGATTTAAAAAATAAAAGGACATACATAAACTTTCATTATATAGACAGATGAGTTACATTACAGTATTGACAAACAGTGGGATGGAATTCAAAGCTTCATAACAGCTGAGCATGTAAGTATAAATATTCATGTACATATGACACATCTCATGTGAATTTAAGAGTTGTTTAGTGATTCTAAGGTCTGTTAGCAACAGAATGACTGTACAGTGACCAGAAAGATATCATCATTTCTTTGAATATTTATGTAAATATACATATTTTGCACTTATATTGTCAAGCTTAACTGTCAGGTATTCTGTATGTATCTTAACATCTAAACTGATGTATTCTTTCCAGTTTTGCAAGATAATTTTGAGAAGAATCTGCATTTTGAAATGCAGCTATCACTAATGTGACAAGGCAAAAAATAGGTGGGTTGAAACATATATAAAGAGACACTGCTTCAAAACTCACATTTGTCTGAAATTTATATTCTTATACTTACAAGTTAAACCTAAGGTAACAATAACTAAAAAACAATAGCAAAACAACAACAAACCACTATTTTCTTAGTTCTGCATTTAACAGCATGTTGTGTATAGTCAATTTAATTGGTTCCGTGTTATAGGCGGGCTCCAAACATGCCATGAACTCTAAGTGGCTGGAGCCTGGTGCCAGCTCAGAGCCCCATCTAAGTCAATGAGGCTTTTTGGTTGCACAGGTGTGCCCATGTGCAGCAGCTTGCAGGATCAGTATTTTTGTTAGTTTCAGCTTACTGAAAAGATCTGTATAAATGTCAGCAAGGGATCAGAGAAGAAAACTATGTTAAGAGAAATTAAGAACATCCTATTTAAATAGTACTCTGTCAGAAACTGGATGTTGAAAAACTTTTTGAAAAAATCAAGTTGTTAGCATCCTTTTAGTATTTACTAAAAGTATGTTATGTTCTATTTAGCATAGTTTTTGTATGGCATTATAGCTATAATATACATGAAGGCTATGATCCTGCAATTTGTCGCTTCACTGGCAGACCTACACTGCCCTATGAAGTGCCCTTGAGTTCACTGGAGCTTTACACAGTGCAGGGGTTTGCCTGGACCAAATCAGTTGTAAGATTGAGCCCACATTTGGAAAACATGATGAAGCTTGATGCATTATATAAATAAATTGCACTGAATACTACATGTGGATATTTATTTCCTAATACTGAAAAAATGTAAATAGTGAGTACCATAAATGCAGTTTCCTAATGTGCAGGGCCCCTAAACAAATATGAAAGGGATTGTTTTGAAAAAACAGTTTTAAGTGATTATTTATGTTCTCAATAAAGCAAACATGTAATTTCTCAGCACTGGTCAGAGGCTGTTTGTAAACATTAGGGAGCAATTGAGTCTAATCAGAACTGGATCTATATTAGAGAAGTGCCTGAGTGATAAACCTAGACTGGAGTGTCCCAAACTCTGAACATAGGTCCGTATGCAAAATTCAGATTTTTCTTTTTGTAATGTGCTAGATCTGACACCTCCAAGCCCAAGGTATGTGAAATCTGAATCTGAATTTTGCTGTTTGAGTCCATCTGTACATGTGAAAAAATTAACAACTTCATACATTAACATTGAACATTTTGCTATAAATACCATTTCCACATCAACAGAAGTTTATTCCCATCTGTGATGTTTGTTGTCACTATTGAGAAATAATTCTGATTAAAGGGAACTTTTGCTTGGAAGCCCAGATTCAAAGCCCATTGGAGTCATTTGGTCTTGGGTTGGGGTCTTGATGGTTTTACTTTTTTTTTGGTATGAAGCCACTCAAAGCTGTGTTTAAACAGGGGGCCTTATCTTACTCCTTTTGAAGTAAATGCCAAAACTTCCATTGATCTCAGTGACACAGGATCAGAGCTGTAACGAAAGTCTGATATTAGACCACAAAAGCAAAGAGTGGAGGCTAGAAAGTCCAAACTTGATCCAGTCCAGGGGAGTCTACTTATTACAGCTTACATGGTACATAAAGCTGCAGTTGTGCAATCTGCTCCACATGGACCATGTTTCAGGATCAGGGCTTAAGGTTTGTTTGGCACCATTTACCTAGACAGAATCGTTCAGATTCTCAGTGGTGCTTTTATTTGGCCTCTGAAATTGCAAACATAATTTTATGCACCCAAACTTGACACATTCAATACTGTTTTTCACAACAATATTTTTGAATATGTACAAACTGATTTGTGTGTGCAAATCAGTTATTACAGGCTCCTAAATACCCTAACTGAATGTGTGTAAATGGTAGTTTATGTGTAGAAATTTTTTTGTGAAATGTTGCATATCTAAATGTTTGGCGATGTATTTAGAAGCAACGTTTGGAAAATGTCATTGAACCATACAGCTCTAAATTTCAGTGCTTTCCCACTACTGCTTGAGAGGGAAAAATTATATATATGTACAGTAAGTAGTTAATACAGTGTTCAAGCTTCCTTTTTAGTTTATATCTTGTCAAATATCTTGTTTAGTTTCTCTGTCTGCCCATCAGATATGTTGAAATTAAGCCAAGATTTGTATGTTATTTAGGAAAAACATAAAAATCTTTATTAGTCTCAGACCTTGTGGAGCATTTTACAGCTCAAAGCCAGTTTTAACAGATTTTTATAAACCCCTAAAAATATGGTTTGTAATAAAAATGCCCACAAGCCTCTAATTATAGTGCTATAAGATACTTTATTAATATAATTACATTCTAAGAAGCATAAATGCTAAACTAGATGACTTGTCTGAAGTGGTCTAGATGTGACTTCCACTTTAACAGCTAGTGACAAAGTACAAAGGCTGTTGTACAAACATACAGTGGTTTAATTAATGGGGATAATATTAGGCTTTGAATCTTCTTTAGAGCTTCTGTCTCTGTTAGAGCATTCCATGTATTGTGAATCTTCCCTAACAGTTAAAGTAAATGAACTAAAATAGCCTTTGGCTACTTTGTAGCACTGTGTTGTTGGAAAAAATTAATCTGGTGCCATTTTACATTTGCTGTCTGTGAATCAAACTGTGAAAGCTAATTTAAAAACTTTCACACTTCACTTGAATGAAGACTGTCAGTGCTTGGAGAATGTTAAATTGTACACAATTAGCTCAAGGAGTGTTGCCTTGGATATACCCATCAGACTCAAAGTACCAAAGCTTAATGATTGCTCTGACAAACTAACACAAAGATTACAAGAGAGAGTTTAAGGGTACGAAATTGCTACTAAAAATCTACACTGTATAAAATAGACCTTCAAAAGCAAATTAGTTTACAACAGAGAGAGAGCGAAAGAGCGTGCGAGCACTGTAGATAGCTAGCAAGGCCTATGGAAAGCAGAGACATGAAGGGGACTGAATTAGGTGTGTTTGTGGAGAGGGAAGCTAAATATGTGGAGAAATTATTGCTGTTACTTTGTTATAAGAGACAAGTCTGCTGTTGTGGCTCTGGAAGAAAGGCAGCTGTTATGTATAGCTATGGTGCACTAAGGTACTGAGCGTGTTCTGAGAGGGAGCGAGGACCAGATTTTGAAAGGTGTGTAGGCACCTAAAGAAGCAGATAGGCATCTACTGGGATTTTCCAAAGTATTGAAGCAGGCTAGGTGCTTAATTTCTATTTAAATCAATTGAAGTTAATGAGAGTTAGGCACCTAGACTGCTTTAGGTGATTTTATAAATCTCTCTGGTCTCCTAGCTGCATCTGTAGATGAAAATCTGGCCCCATGTATGCCCAATGCCTGTTGAAGCAAATGGGGGCTGTCGTGCTGAAGCTTAGCACTTTTTAAAATGAAGCCTGTAGGATCTGATTTTCCTAAGTCCCTAGAAGACATGATGGAGTTTGACTCTTCTCCCTGTCAGAGATTTTGAATCTTTGCGTGGAGGAGGATTATGTTTTGTTGGTGTTTGGTATTTTTGTTTATGATTTTTTGAGAGGTCTGGGGCTGGTGGAAGGCATTGTCGTTTTTGTTAGCATTCTCATTATGGTTGAAAGGCTTTGTTAAAGAGGAAGTTTTTCATTGCTCTTTTTCTTTCCCTCTATTTTTTCTCTCCATTCTTATTCTGCCTTTTTTCTTTGCCCTCTCTCCTTTGTATTTATTCTTGATTTTGTTTTCCATTTCTCCTTTTTGTTCCTCTTCTCCACTACCTTTCTCCCTGTTCTCCTCTCCTTGTCCTTCCAACCCCGGTCGCTTCTCTCCTTCTCTTTTCCACACTCTTTCCCTATCTTTTTCCTGTCTGCTTTTACCCCTTCTTCCATGCTCTCCCCTTGCTTTGTCTACGCACTTCATTTTGGGAGTCCTTAACTCCCCCTCTACCCAGCTTTCTGGGGGATTCTGTCATAGAGACCGCAGTGTGGTGCCCCAACACCTGGTAAAAACACAGTGCTGGCAGCCACAGAGAAGGAGAGAACAAGTGGTTAACAACGGTTCTGCAGCTCCCAGGACATGGTCTTTCAGTCTGGAAATGAGCCACTCTCCAGAATAGAGCACAGGTTTCAGACAGGAAGAACGAACAGGTCTTGTCAGTTAGAGGAAAGATGTTGAAGCGTATCCACTTCCGACAGGTCCATCAGATGATTCCCTTCAACCCCCCCCAGGACTCTCATGCTAATTTGTGCAGTGCTGGAGCTGTATGTGGGCTAAGGAAGAGGCATCTCCAGTCAGTAGCAGGGACCTGCTAGGGTGAAGAAGCTTGTAGAGCTTAAAAGTGCCCCAGGCCCAGAGAGGTGGCAGCTTAGCCCTGCAGAGCTCGGGTGATCCATGGGTGCGGCCACAGCAAGCAGAAAATTGTTTTCACTGCAGAACTAGAGCAGAGGCACAGAGAGAATACAGCACAATTAGGTTTACAATTAAAATTAACAGGTTTTGTATTTGATTTGTAATTCAATTGCTGTTTCCCATGCTCTGCCCATGTACTACCTGTATTCTTCAGAGCACAGGGTTTGCTTATTCTGTAGGGCTTTAAAGAAAACGTGTATTAAATTTAAAGAGACTAGAGAGACAGCTATTTGCTCCATTGTAAGACAGCAGGATTTTATCATCATAATTCCATTGGGAAACTGCTTCCCCATATGGGACAGTCTAGCTGCTCAAAAATAAATGAGATGCTCAGATGAGACATTCTCCTACCATCCTTTTAGTTATGTTTAATTTAGGTATGGAAATCAATGGCATTTTGAAGAAGGGGTCGGCTTCACATTTTCAGGCTGTTCTAAAAACACTGGTTAGAACAATGTACTCCTGTCCTATAAAACAGAAATTCTATAGCCTGTCATACTAATAACAACAAAACCTGGCTAACAAGCTGATCGGGAGAAAGGTGCCATGTTAAATTAAATCCGGACCGAGACGTATTCGTATATGTTTGCCCCAATTGTGTTTTATTATATATAGTTTTCAAGGCACAGAGTGTTAAAGAAAATGTTCCAGATAGTATCAGAAGCCTTTTAACATAAGTGAAATATAATGAATGGTTAGATCGTTCTTATAGACCGTGATGCTTTAAGCATTTGCATAGTACTATTGGCCCCTTCTAGTTACACAATCAACTCACAACTTTTATCGCACCATAACCTACTGTCAGTTTGCCCCATGTTGCCAATTTGTTGCTTTCATCCATGTTCTTTGCATCACAGTTATATATACAAGGGAATGGCTTTGCTTGTCTTGTCATGTCATGTCCTCCCATCTTTCCTTCTCGTCTCCTCTAATCTTTCACCACCCTGTTTTCTATGATGATTATTTTTGAAAAAAGAGTATTTTTACCATTGCTTAAGTAACTGTGGGCTTGTTGCTTCCCTCCCCCCACCGTACATGGGAGTAAGGGAGCAAAACCCACCTGTGCCCAGGTAGTGGGGGTCAGAGCTGCAACTCTGCTGTTCTCACAAGAGGCTGCAGTCACTCCTCTGCATGTTAACACTGTGATCAGGGCTTTTCAAGTAAGAAGGGAAGAAGAGCAAAGAACAGCTGAAGTCTCTGCCATACTTTCCTGGGGGACTTGATGGATTTCGTAGTGGAAATACACTCCCAAAATTAATTCCTGCTCGACTGGAGGGATTAAGGTTAGAGTACAGGGGTAGGGGCAGGCATACAACTCACAGCGTAGATCCTGAGGGAGGAGCATTGCAACCAGTTTGGGGAAAAGAGTGGAACACAACAAAGGGGCTGAATTCCCCTGTGGCTATCTTTGCCTCTGTGGCTAAACCCCCCATTGACTTCAGCGTAGCCAGCATTTCATCCCGCCTGGTTTTGCCGCAGAGCCTATGGAGCTGTGAGATTTCCAGACTGTAAAATGTCCATCAGGTTTCAGACTGCTCCCCTTTGAAATTCTGCGAGGACAATCTCTGAGGTTCCAGTGGACTTTTTCCTGATCAGGTCCCCCTCGCAACCCCTTCCCCCCCCTTTTTTTTTTACTGGAGCACGTGACTTTATTGCCAGATTGGATCAGGCCTGAGGTCCATCTATTCCTATGTCCTGTCTTGCACAGAGCCAGCAAACAATGCTTCGGAGGAAGGTTTGTTGTGTGGAGGCCTGTATTTTCAGTTGTCCAAGGTTAAAAAAAAGTCCACCATAGCTTGCCATAAAATTATGAAAGTCTGCAAAAGTTAGAGACAAATAGGTTAGTACAACTTTAAGTTAAAAGAACTGTGATAAGGGGACAAAAAGATCATTCTCTTGTCCTTCTCTGAATCCCCTCTAATTCTGTAGTATCCTACTGAACGGAGCACTGAAGAATCACCTATATGTAAAAGTAAATGTGAATGAATTGTCAATACGTGTATCTCTTGGCAATACATTTATATTTCAAATGGTTTTTTTTTTAGTGCATACACTGTCAATGCACAGTGGTCATTGTGAAAAGTTAGCTTATGCCAGAAGTTACTGTATTTGCCACTGGTACAATTGCTGCTGGAATACTGTGTCCAGTTCTGGTGCCCACAATTCAAGAAGGTTGTTGATACATTGGAGAGTGTTCAGCAAAGGGCCACAAGAATGGTTAAAGGATTAGAAAACATGCCTGATAAACTCAAGGAGCTCAGTTTATATAGCTTAACAAAGAGAGTGTTTAAAATGTGACTTGATTACAGCATATAAGTACATACATGGGGAAAATATTTAATGGGCTCTTCAATCTAATAGAAAAAGTTATAACATGACCTGGAAGTAGAAACAAGACAAATTCAGACTGGAAATAAAGTGTACATTTTTAATGGTGAGCATAATTAACCATTGGAACAATTTACCAAGGGTCATGGTGGATTCTCCATCACTGACCATTTTTAAATCAAGATTGGATATTTCTCTAAAATATCTGCTCCAAAAATTACTTTGGGGAGCTCTTTGGCCTGTATAATTAGGAGGTCAGACTAGATGATCACAGTGGTCCCTTCTGGCCTTTGAATTTACAATCTGTAAACACATAATGGTATCTGACTTTCCGTAGTTTGCTTATTCTTTATTTCAAGTAACGGTTGGGAAATTTTGACTTTTAGAGGTGGCCACTGAGGTCAGAGTTAGGAGAGCGTTTCCTTCTTTCCTTCCTGCTTTCTTAGCTGTTTGTCCCATAATAATATTTGCATACATCTTTATGAGTTCTTTTATGTTGCCAAAGTTAGACTACTGTATATATGCTATGTACAAAAGAAATACTCCTAACATCAGTGAAATTCAGCCAACTTTGGGTAAAAATAGATAACAGCAACATTCCACAACGTTTGGATAGGATAGGGAGTAAAGATGGTGATGATGTCCAATTGAAATTAAAATATTGAGGAAATTTAGGGGGCAGATTGGTGTTACCTACATTAACATTTTTTGGGATGCTAGGTTTAACACCCGTAGTGTTGGAAAAAGTGCAAAGGGATCTTTAGTGATTACAAGAGATCATGACTTCTGGGAGAAAAGTGGGGAGTTGGTTAGTTGTTTCCTTTTGTTTTTGTCTCATTAAACATTACCTCCACAATAATGTCTCCTAGCAACAAATATGAAGAAACAGAGAAGTACTGACTCACTAATATTGCTTTCAGAAGCCACTTTGTTTTCATTGGAAGGCTTCATCCACACGTGGAGTAGGCCCAACACTTAAATGTGGAGAGATTTCATGAGATCACACCAGGGTGTGCCTTTGGGCTCATAACTTGATATTCACTTTACTTGTAAAGAAAGAGATGGGAAAATGGTAAACGTGTGCTTTTGCATAATTGCACTCAACATGTCATCCATTAACGAACCAAGCTTTACATTCTATCAGTGTCTGAAATATTTAGATGGTAACATCCAATCAGAAATCCTCCATTAATTTTTTTGCATTAATAGTGTGTGCGTGTGCGCTTCTGCATGTGTGTGTAGGTAGACCGATACATCCACACACAATATTGGAACATACATAAGAGTAATACAAAAAGTAGTACTGGTGGATGATTTATATTATACGCCCCCCCCAATGTTCATAGGTTACAAATAAGGCCAGAAGGAAAAATCTATTCTGACCTCTTGAATAACACATCATAGAACTAAAACAATTACTCTTCAGACCATTTTATGGAAAAATTGGACAGTCATAAAATTCAACATTAAAAATATATTTTGAACTGAAGTGTATTGTACAAACATGTTAGCATTTTGAACTCTACTGTTCTGAGGTTTCATTTGTTACAATGGTGAGGCATTTCTTTGAATTTAATTTCTCCTATTCCTGAATGCCAGCAAAGAACATTTTTATTTGTAGAATAAAATCAGCACCTTATAATATTCAGTGCTCGGTTTCTACAGAGATGGACGTTCAAGAAATACTTAGATTGAATAAAGTAAAATCACAGGTGTTGCCTTCAGAGATACTTTTTCATGTGTAATTTCAGTGGTATATCTTGCTGATTTTATAGTTAGTAAACATTTATGATCAAACGTAATTCCTACCTTCTTGCTTTGGCTGTGTGCTTGGACTGATGGAAGATTTAAATAGTCATGGTGTTTATAGCATACACAGTATGGCATGAACTTTCTTGACCTTTTAATCTAAATGATCTTTAATTAAAAAATGACATTGCCAGTTGATTGATATTAAGGTACAGGGAACTGACTCACTGCATATGTAAAAATTGGAGAACTACTTACTGGGCTTCAGCCAGGATTATTCTTGCAATATACTGAAATGTCATAATGTTTTAGTCTTGGTTAAGATGACAGAGGGTTACTTTGCTACTCAAAGATTTTCATTTGGGTCATTGGTGGGTGCCCGTCAATTATATTTTTGACAGGTAACGCCAACCCACTCCGTCCTGGATAAAGCAGTCTCTTCTCCGCCTTATGTCACCCGCCCTATTGCACAGGTCACAGAGGGGAGTCAATATACTTGGTACTGCTGCTATTAACAGAACAAAACATAAATCAGGACAAGGGCATCTCTACCTTGGGTCCTGGGCGACGTGCTTCTTTCCAAGTCACTAGTCTGCAGAAAGGAAAACAAAACCAGTCCAGAACCTTTCCCAGCTATTCAGGCCACAGTCCTTATTGCAGGCTCACTGAAGCCCCTTGCTGGGCCGCAGAACTAGCCTTTTATTGGACTCTTTATGTACCAACAGGAGGGATAAACGCAACTTGTGGCCCAGCCAGAGGGCTGAGTCACAGAAGGGGGCAGAGCGTTACTGGACTGGAGCAGCTATCAACAGGAGGCACCAGGACAGAGGTGCACCTGCCATGTCCACCTGAGCATTAGGTAGTGCCTGCAGGGAGACGATCCCTACACACCCCTCCATCACTTTCTCTGGCAAGGTGACAGGATTCTGTGCCTCCCGCTGGGATAGCAGGGCTGAGAAGAAAGCCCAGCTGGTCCTGGATTCATCACTGCCGTAGATACAGGGGGGAATGAGGTTTCATGTCCAATTTAGGGCAATTTTGGCCCAAATGGATTCCCCACAGAAGCCCAAAGGGCTAGTGGACCCAATCACACACCTGCCCTCTCAGAGTGATGACCAGAACGTGTTCTTCTGGAGGTGGTTGTGGCATTAGCTTTTTGAGAAAGGGAGTCAACATTTCCATGCTACTTACCATGCTGATATGCACCTTGACATCATAAGGATGGAGTGCAAAGCACCCTATGATGGCAAGTTTAGTGTATTTTGTGGTGTGTACAGTAGAGTGTCCATGACCGAAATACAAAGGCAATTCCAGGTGGCACGATCACTGACCATCTCATTGTGCGAGAGACTTCCTCCACCACTGAATATCATCTTCCCCACAGAAGGAGTTTTCAGCTCAGAAATGGTAAGTGTTTCCCCCTTAATGTTTGTGATAAGACAGACCCCAATTTGACATCCAAGATCTCATTGCAACATTTTTCCCAATTGCCTTGACCCAAACTGACCCCAAGATCACAGTAGACTTGGACCTCAGATTTTCTCTTTTTCTAGTTTTTGCCTTATTCCTCCAGATGCTGAGTTGACGTAATATGTCACTCAGATGGCACAACCCTGCCCTGGACTCTTAGCAATGCGGAATAGTGAATTCTTCAGTAGTTGGCATTGAAAGAGTGGCACAGTTCACAGGCCTATCTCCCAAACCCATTATGATATATTTAAGATGCAGCCACATTATGCTGCCCTTATTATGTTGAATAGTGTCATTAACTAAGGCCATCCGTCCTGTGCACTGAATGAGGCAGGAGTCCCATGGGAAACATAGTATGTGATCACATAATTAAAGACTGTATCATAATGCGTACGAACAGAGGAGCTAAATTAAATTGCAAGAGCAGCTGAATTCTGGCATTTCCTAGGTCTGAAGTGCTTACTTTTGCAACCTTAAATTTCTTTTAATGTAGTTTTTGTTTGTAATTACCTATGGGTACATCTTCACTGATGGTGGCAAATTCGCTGCTGTCAGATCGATCTATCCTGATCAATTGAGTGGTCAGTGAAGACCTGCTCAATCGATCTGGAAGTCGACTTATTAAAGCCCACCCCCTCAAGTGGCGCAACGCAGTGAAGACGCCGCGCACAACCGAAGTTAAGAACTCAACGGGAGTTACACAAACTACTCTGTGTAGCTTGCGTAACTCCTGTCAGCTGCCGCTCAATTTTAAGGTAAGTGTAGACCAGGCCTCTGTATTTAAAAAGCAAACTGAAAAAACAGAAAGTCTATCATGCAGCATCATACTGACTGGAACATGATTCATCAGCAGGGTGGACCAGTGCACAGACCTCTGCTACTAACTAATGGAGTAGCTAATAGCAATAATTGTCATCCTCTTGGCAGACCAGCCCTATCGTTGAATGAGAGAGACATTGACAGTGGGTTTCATGGCTAGCAGAGAAATAGTGAGACTTAGGAATCTTGAGTTCCATTCCAAGCTCTGGAGGGGAGAGTGCTCTAATGAATACAATCCTTTTGATTGTTTCCCTCTTAGGTTGGCCACTTCTGCCTTGTCCCCTCCAATCTGTCCCTCTCTCTTCCCACCCCGGCTCCTTGTCCCATTTGCATTCTCCTTGCCTACACAGCCCCTGTCCCTACCCCTCATGCTTCTCATCCCAGTCTCCTTCCCCAGACTGTCCTAGTCTTGCCCTCAGGTCTCCCTGTCTAAATCCTTGTCTCCTCCCACTTCGAGTATGTCTCTCCATCTCAGTCTCAATATGTTTGCCTAGCCATTTCTAGTTCCTGTCCCCCCAGCTCCTAGTCTGATCTCTCTCTCACCGTCCCCTTGGGCCTCTGGTATTCCATATCCACCCCGACCTGCCCCTTCCACTGGTTCCCAGTCAGTCTCCCCCCACCTTCCCATGCCCTCCTTGAATCCTTGTCCCAGTCTCCCATCTCACAGCTCTTTGACCAGCTAGCCCTCTCTCTCCCACTGTTCCCCAGTCTCTCCCTTTCCCTGGCTCTTTATGTACTCTGAAACTTGCTGCAAATTTGCTCCCTCCCCTTGCTTACTCTCCTCGCTTACTTTCATTTCCCTCCCTTGCTCCCTACGTAGCCAGTCACAGCCTCCCTTCATGCCTTCCTGTGTCCCTGCCCCAGTCTCCTTGACCAGCCAGTAACAGCCTAACCTACCCCGGCTCCCAGCCCTCTCTCTCTCTCTCTCTCTCTCTCTCTCTCTCTCTCTCTCTCTCTCTCTCACCTTTCCAAATCCCAATCCCAGTTCCCCACACCCTGGCACCCAGTCCCATTGTTGCCCAGTCAGCCTGAGTTTCTCCCTACTCATCCCATGGCTCCCAATCCGTGACAACCCCCCACCTCCAATATCACTATGCTTCATGTCCCAGTCTACTCCTCCCCTTCTCCTAGAAAAAGGAGAAGATGAGAGGGCTAAAACATGTTCAGTGAGGATGGACTCTGGAGATTGTAGCTATTAAACTCTGTAGGAAATCTCCACTGCATTTGTGCAAATTAAGATTGTTCAAATTCTTAGAACTTGGCCACACTGGGCTGGATTTTCATGGGGATGGCAAGAGGCAGAACCATGCCCAGTGGTGCAAAACATGGGATGGGGGCGTCAGCGGCATCGGCACTGGAGTTTCCCAAAGAGAACATTGCCAGAATTCTTTTAACATCACAAAACAATGTATGGTTCCCTAGTGTCATCCTCAGAAACAACTAAACTGTTTCGGCTGAAACTTTCCAGTAAAGATCAGCCTGAGGTTGCTCAGTAGCTGAGGTTAATCCTTCTTTGAGCAGGGGGTTGGACTAGATGATCTCCTGAGGTCCCTTCCAACTCTAATCTTCTATGATTCTAACCAGCTGGATAATTTCAGCCCAAATGGTTAAAATTTGGCAATGGTATAAGCAACTGAAAACAGTCTTATCAGTGTCTATCAACTTTAATAAGTGATGCTACCAGCTCCACGTATAATAACAATAAAAATCCCTCGATAGTAATGATCAAAAACACGATAATAAAACTCTTGTAAAATAAAGTGCTTTTGACCAAAAATATTACTGCAGTGTTTGTGGAGCCACTAGTGTACAATAGTTGCTGTCAATTGCTTGAATTACTACATCTGGTGCTTATTACTTATACGGCCTACTAACCTTTCTATAAATACTATTGAATTGGAAGTACAAAATGTTAAATCAACACTTCCCAGCTTACTATTAATGAATTTGGAAATAAAGCCAGCAATGCACACTCGCTTTAGAGAATTTTAAAAAACCCAATATTTCTGGCTGGGTTGATGAACATAATCTTTTCTATTTTAACCTAATGTAATACCATCAATTATTTAGGATTTGTTATTGATTTCAATGCTATACATCATGTTATATTATTAGATTTTCTTCTCTCCAGAAGATTTAGTGATGAGGAACCTGCCATGCTCTCAGCATTTCAGCAATAGTGTCTCTGAAGATGAAATTTGATACAGATGTGTTTTTAAAAGAGAAATATTGAAGATCATCCTGGAATTAATGAATTTGATGCATATTAGCTTTCTTAAATCTAAACATAATGAAGAACTGAACTGTTGATGACACTGGAAAGGAGGAGGATAGTGAAGTCGGATAATTAGACTTGCTATTTAAATATGCAAAAAGCAAAAGGCATATCTGAAAAGGCAGAATGAAGTTACAGTGGCAGAAAACGAATGTAAAAATGAATTATAAGCAATGAAGTCTCCTTGACTTTTTAAGTATAAAATAATAAGCCGTATGGAATAATGGAGAGTCAAACCCTAAGTAGCCCCTGTTACAAATCAACCATAGTGCTTTTACTACAGAAGGAGCTGTGCAACAAAATTTGGATCAGGGTTTCAACCTGCCCCAAAGTTTGAGGATGTTTAGGGGTTTTGGTTCGGCTCATAGTAGGGAGAGATCAGCCCTGAAGTTAGGATCCAGATTCAAATACTGAACCCTTTTGCGGCAAAGTTTGAAACCGGAAGTTTTGGTGCCATGGAATGTGTAGCATATATTGAGCTTTTTGTAGTAAATCTGTTTCTGTGAGTTTGATAGCTGTTTCCGTGTGTCATATTTTTAAAAACTAGTCTCTGCTCTACAGCTGTAATTTGCGGACACACACAGTATCTGTTGGACAAGCTTCCAATAATCATACATTTGGATATCCAAGTGATCTTAATTGTGCCTCTAGCTTCTTGTGAGTTCAAAAACAAATTTGTGATCGTGCATCCACCAAACTTGAGCACAACAAAGTGGCTGGTTAAAAATATGGGCCAAAATACTTAAACTTGAGTTCCTAAATTTAGACACCTAACCATATGGCCTGCTTTTTTTCAGAAAAGCTAAGCACCTACGGCTTCAAATGATAACCAGATGATTTAGTCAGGTGTCTTGCATATTTAAGAAGTTGTGTATTTAAAAAATGCGGTTCATTCAAAAGCATCCAAGTAACTAAGGCATTTTGAAAATTCCTCTAGAAATTGTCATGATTGCCCAGAAGAAGCCAGAGGCACCCATTTAATGGTGCAAATATATAAATCAAATAAGTAAAGAAATATGGATCTGATACCTAACTTTGTGTACCCAGGTTTGAGAAATTTGGCCTTAGTTCTTATTCTAGCTCTCCAGTGTTGACTTCCTAGTAATTTCATTACCAAATATGACAAAGAACAACATAAGCTGTTGCTAGCATTAATAGGAAGACACAATATAAAGAGACCTAGTTGGAAAATTGAGGTTTGCTTCCTTAGAAAATTTCAGCTTTTTTTTGAACAGCCAAAAACTACAGACACTTCATATGAAAATGTTCATTTACTTGAAAATCTTCACTGCTATTTTAGCCTGAGTTAGCTAATGCATGTTTGCTAACCTGAGTTAAGAACACCTCTTTTTGCAGTGTAGACATACCGTTTGTGAAAGATACAAGCATTTGAAGGGTATGAACAGTAGAGAGAGAGAGGATTTGCTCACGAGAGAGAGACGTTCCTAGGACATTTAACTTAGGAGTAATGAGCTGAAATTTGAGGAAGGGTGAATCATGCTCAATATTAGGAGGGAAAAAAAGGCCTACCAGTGTTGTCTATTTGAATGTGTCATAGTCTCCTGAGGGAGAGGTGGAAGTCCCATTTCTTCAGTCATCTACAACTGTACTGGATGACAAATATGTTAAGATCAATTCTGCACTGGCAGAAACGTGTTAGGATGATCTTTAAGGTCTATCTCATCTCTGATTTCTGTAACTGTCAATATTTTTTCCTACTCAAGTGGGTAACGTAAACATTGCATAGCTTCCATACCCAATATTCATACTACCTGCTATTAATTTTATGGGATTAAAAAAAAATCAGTCATAGGAAACAGTTGTATTGCATGCTTCTTTATGTGACATGGTTTAATGGGAAAAAATGTAGCTTTACCATGTGGTGCTGTCATCTTGTGAGATTTCCCTAAGCTAAGGAAGGTCAGCCCTTATTAAAACTGTACATGGCTAGGAAGCTGCCTTGGTGTTGCAGGAAATGTGGTGGTAACGCAGGAGTTGGCATTCTTCATTATGAGTTAGCTAGATGGCGCTCTGCTACCAAAGTGTTTTACTGCAAATGAGTAACATAACTGAAGTCTTGACCACCAGTAGTCATTAGAGTTCCCACGGCACAAGAGTAAGGATGTTTAACCTAGTTGTCCTGACCAAGTTCCAAATGGGGTAATTAAATTCTGCATTGCTTAATTCCCTCTGGCTTTTACTGTATTAGGTACTTTTCACCTTCTGGCTTGAAACTCTGCTGTTAAGCAGTTACAGTTTTTCATCCAAAGAATGTCTCAGTTTCAGAGAGCGTGATGTGATCCCAGTATGTAGTCTGCATCGACTTAAGCGTGCCAAATGCTGTGGGAGATGCTTCATGGTACATAAATACAAGATAGTTTATTTATCCATTTGTAATTTGATTATCTATGTCAGTATGAGTTTGGGGTTACCTTTGGCTGCTCTATCAGCTTGAAAGCCCATGTTGAAAGTGTCAGCAAGAGCAGCTGTTATCTCTGCCAGACATAGAAAATACTCCCATTTCTGTTGGAGCTGGACCTTCCTCTAGTCATGCATGTCTTTCTCACCTCCTGTGGTAATGCAGTAGTAATGCACTCCTAGCCAGGTTGCCTTTCAGTTTGATCTGGAGTCTGCGCAGTTTCAGAATGTTGACGAGTTACTTGCTCCACAAGGGCTTGATCCTGCAAGGTGCCGAGCACCCTGGCCGTGACCCAGCGAAGCACGGAGCCACATACTTACCTTTACGCAAGTGAGTAGTCCCATTGAAATCAGTTGGGCTACTCATTAACTTAAAGTTAAGCAAGTCCAGAATGCAGAGCACGTTCCAGGATCAAGCCCTAAAGGAGCAAGGGAATCTATTACACCTCCAAGATGTACGCTGGCTGCCAGTGTGCCCATAACTTCAGTTCAGGGTCTTTGTTTGTTTATAAAGATCTTCATAATGTGTCTAGCAGTGTGTTGTATTTATCTTTGGGTTCATAACATGAACTTTTGTTTTTCATACACAGAGTAGTACTGCAGAGATTTTAATCCATGAATTGGGGTATCCAAAAGGTATAAATGGTGATGGGCACTTAAAACCTGATGTGAATCTGACCCTGGTTCACACAGAGAAGTTAATTTCTTGAAAATACAAACCCTTTTATAAGGATGTGTAATTTAGATTAGCTCACTTAACGGTTCACCTAGCCCTAATAATAACTAAACTTAGAACATATGAGCATCATTGGTCTGTTAATCTAAAATGTTTTACTCTGTATAAAAATGGAATGTATTCATTGGTTTACATTGACTAAGTCTCAGTGTAATGTCTTCTTGGATTTAGTTGCATTTTTCTGATGACAAAGCTCTATCTGGCTTTTTGTTTGACCGAGACCTATGTATCTTATTTATTCCTGTTAATCATGTTTCTGCAGGCTCACTGTACTCCTCTAAAAAAAATCCAAAATATATAACCACACACTGGACTTCGGGGATGCCTTTGTTGTACTTAAAAGTTTATTTTAAACATGGGCCTTTGGACTTTCTTTTCTAGACTGAGATAAAGACCAACACAGTAAAACCAGGGGCTTTGGGAGAGCTGTCTTGCCATAGCCTCAGCGAAGATGTTTGAAAGAAGAAATATTTGGGAACAGAAGACATCCCTATGGGAGTTTCCTACAGCATTTATTAAAAACCGAATCCCCTTCTAGAATTTTTTAAAATCATCTTATAGAATTGAATGCAGAATTATATCCCTGTTTAAGAATTCCATAGGATTGTTCAAAAATATAGAAAGAACTCCATTCCCTATTAAATTCTATACATTTTAAAGCAATTTCTGTAGCACCCTATTTTTTTCTTCTCTAGTAAATTCTCTAGGACTTTTCCATATTGACACAAAGCCTACTTACTGTAGTTGAGGGGTGTAGTTGTGTTGAGGGTGCAAGGGGCACTCCCCTTCTCTTCTCCTTCTCTTGCACCTGCGTGAGGGTTGGGCACAATCACAACACAAGGAGTCTAGTGCTGCTGCTGGGAGCAGACTCCCCAGAGAGCAAGGGGCAGAAAGGACCTGCTAGATCCATAATAGAGTGGTTCAATGGCCAAGCTCCTGTTGTGCTTCTGAAGGCACTGTTCTTACCTGAGGAGTCACAGGGCATGTCTACGCTGTAGCTGGGCGTGTGCGTCCCGGCCCTGGCTGACAGACTCCTGTTATCAGGGCTTGAGCTAGCATCGTGGACGTTTGCTGAGGTTGAAACTTGGGGTAGCCACCTGAGCAATGCCATGCAGTTGGGTGGGCTTGAGCGCTCATGTGGCCGCCCACGCTACAACGTCCACTCTGCTATTTTTGGTACTTCTAGTCTGAGCCTTGGCAGTGCTAGTCTGTCTACCTGGGCTGGGAGGCTTGCTTCCGGCTGTAGTGGAGACGTACCCGCAAGGAGCGGAACCTCAACTGATGTTGAATGTCTTCAGTGGTGTTACAACAGTTTTCACCAGCTGAGCATCTGCCCCCATGTGAGTAAGAGCTCGCACTGGGGTCGTGTGCTGTGTGTGTGCTGTGCTCTAAGGACACAACATAGATTGCCTTCAATCATTAGATGCTATTTTAAATGAAGGCACAGAATTGCAGTTGCTCCAGGTAGCTTTTTGGACTAATGACTTAATATTGTGTCTTGGGGTAATACTTTTGTGTCGTTTCAAATAACACATTGACGTTTGCAATACAGAGCATGAACGGTATTGCACAGAATGTGATTTTTGCCTGGAGATGCATTCGGCAAAGGATGCTGAAATGTTGCTGACTCAAGGTAGACGTGCAGATTTACACCAATGATTTTTACTACGTCTCTGCAGACAGTCTATAAAGTCCTCTCAGGTCAACTGTTTTGAAATGGATAAAAGTGTGCTAATTCCTTGAAGGTAAATCAAAAGATTGAGACATCTAGGAAGATCAAGCTGCCAGACAGAACATGAGCAATATAACTATTGTATGACTGACCCAAAGGCAGCTCTAAAGCTGCCAATAAAATTGCCTGAGGAATTTGCCAAGAAGCCAGATGCTACTGCTGGAAAAATACCTTCTGTAGGTTGGCATTTGTCCTGTAATTGCTTTCCAAGAGAAAATAATCTACAGCGTGAAAGTGGAAGGTGAATGGCTCCTTGCTGCAGACTATTTGGGTGATTTAAAAATGTTTAGAAAAGAAGAGTGTTTTTCAGTGACACTATCAACCTGGTAAGTCTATCTGCTTGCTGAACTGTCTTGCTGTTTAACATTTCTCCTGTATGATAATCCAGGGCATCTCTTTTGAGGTTTCAGTGGCTGTATGTTTGTTTTATGAGTCCTTTCCATATGCCTCTAAACTTGTCATTTAGGCCCTGATTGTGCAACACACGTGCTCAAGTTGACCTTTCCAGCTACATGGAGATTTCAGTGGGATTTTTCATGGTCATAGAATCTGCATCTTTTGGCAGATTCAAGGCCATAATCAATATGTTTTCTCTGTGAATGGTATAAAATAAAATCATTTAAAAACAAAACAAAAATAATCCAAGCAAAAACTTCCACAGGATTAAAATTTGGTCCATCTTTTTGAATTGCACATGCTTTGGGGCAAGAGCTGTCTTTCTCGGTTTGGAAAAAACCCGGTTAATTTTCAGCACTACTGTTCATAAATACAAACAGTAATGTGCAACTGTTTCGAATATGAAGGCATTTTGCACTTTCACCACAGTTGGGATTTCCACTAATGTAAAAAACTGAAATTAATGGAATGAGTGTATAATGCACTCAGAAATTTCACCTTATGAATTTCACCTCAGTTAATGTATTATCTGTAAGTAACTAATTTTTGGTCTGAAAGCCATTCTTGAACAGCTGTTTTGCGGGAAATGTTTGAAATTTGTTCTGTGTTGGTTTGTTTCCTAAAGAACATGGTATTGTTTCTGTTTTTGACTGGCTGATTTATGTAACTAAGCTGCACAGCACAATGTGATTTTTGTGTGTGTGTGTGTGATTGGAAAATTGCTTTTGGTGAATATTTGAGCATTCAAGTGATCTTTTCACAAGTATTTGTGTGAGTAGATCTCAGTTGTTGGTATAGTCACAATACATATATTTATGCTGCACAGAATGAGCACAGAATAAATTCCATGTACAAATATATATAGAAAACTTTCTGTATCTTTCCCCTTGCTCTGTTAATCTATGAACTACTGTAAGAAATAAGTGCATGGGTTTGAGGTAATAAGTCATGAGTCTCTTTACAGCGAGATGAAGTACTCTGATTAGTTTTCCTGATGCTTGTCCGAAGGGGAACAATGGTCCCATAAAAAAAAGTAGTGGTGGATAAACAGCATGGCATGATTTTTCCTTGTTGACATTAAGAAAGTTTGTTTTATTTGCTGGAAGGAAATGAAATATTCAGCAAAGCTAAGGGCACAATTTATAAGCTAAATTTTAGGACTATCTGAGCAAAACTAAAATGAGGTTTGGAAAAGTTAGTGTGAAATTCACCTCTCTGTTGAGCCATCATGCAAAATCCTATTTCAAAACAGGGCTGAAGTGAGACTTTGCACAGGCGTTGTGTTGGCCTTCGTCCTGCGGCTGCATTTCACCCTAAGTGAACGAGAAAGAGCTTTAGTTCAGTCTCACTGGTACCAGTGCGAAAATGATCTTGAAATAGCTGCACTCATTATTCAGAGGGTAGGAAGTTAGTATGTTCACATTTGATTCAACTTACTTTGGGAAGGCTGTCTAGGACTTGTGATATGAGACTTTAAATTCTTAAACTCTGAGCCAATTAGAGGGCTGATTTTAAGAGCATTTATGTAAGTATAAAAGGTAATGTCCCTGACATTGCTTTTACTTTCTCCCTGGAGATGTTGCTGGCACTGGCTCCTTTACCACTTTCCTCCAGCATGATGATTACACCATCTCGCTTTAGTAATCATTGAACAGCTCTAATTACAGTATGCTGTGATCCCAGCTGTGTACTTTGTTCTTTCTTCCTTCTTAGTCTTCATTTCCCTTCCATTTCTTCATGGTGTTGAGAGGTTGCCAAAGGAATATTTCTTCAGCGTTGCAAAAAAAAAAAAAAAAAATCCCAAAGACGTAGCTTTGGTAATGTACAAATTTGCTTTTTCGTGATGCTTTAGAATTACAGTATTGTAGATTAGAGATATGGGGCTTTTTTTTTTTCTGATCTCTCCTGCACACGGCTGTAACTCACGGACACTCATGGAGTTACACAAGTTTATACTGATAAAATCCATTGAAATCAGTGGAGTTTCCTTATTATAGGCTGATGTGACTCCATGTTTTCGTAATAGTGTGACTGTATTGACTTGAGTGGAGTTACAGTAGTTTTACACTAATGTAAGTGAGATCAGATTCAGGGCCTGTATTTGTGAAATGTATGTATTGGTCGTGTGTGGGGGTGGGCTGGGGGGGGAGGTTGGTTGGTTGGTTTTCTTACACTGAAAACAGAAATGAGCATTTTTTCCAATGCTGTCTAGACATTTTAAAGTTCAGATATATTGCGGTCTTGCAGCAATACAATTACATGAAAAGACATTCCGTTTCATTCCAAAAGTAGTAAAATCCTGTCCGCGTCTCTGGGATTTCCTGAGCTGTTTGGCCACATATCCTTTTTGTCCTCTCTATTCTAATGAAAATGGATGATGCTGAGTTTTTAAGTGCATTTCTCTTTGTGCCCTTCGTTCTTTGTAATACTTTTTTAAAAGTTTGAAGGAAAAAAACAAAAACAAAACAACAACAAAAAACACACTGCTGGGTGGGAGTTCTGATTTTAAAGTTCTTGTGACAAAATATTAAATTACAAAAACAATATATACTTTGAGATTCCTTCTGCAGAACAAATCCCTAGAAGGGGAAAATGTGCTGTAAAGACTCACTTCATAGGGTATGCTTACACTGCAAATGAAGGTGTGATTGTAGCATGGGTAGGCACACCTGTGCTAGCTTCAATCTGAGTAGCATGGGTAGCAATAATAGTGTAGATGTGGTGGGATGGTCTTCAGCACAGGTTGCCAATCCAGGTACGTGCCCAGGCCCCCCAATGGACGTATTCAGGAGGCTAGCCTGTGCTGACCGCCACGCCACCATGATTCAAGCCCACGTGGCAGCCTGGGTATGTACTTAGAATCGTAAGACTGAAAGGGACCTCGAGAGGTTGTCTAGTCCAGTCCCCTGCATTTATGGCAGGACTAAGTATTATCTAGACCATCCCTGACAGGTGTTTGTCTAACCTACTTGAGTTGCTAGCTTGTGCGGCGACATCTACGCTACCGTTGTTACCCGTGTTAGCTAGATTAAAGCAGGTCTTACCATGCTACAGTCGCATCATCACTTGACATATGCATACCCAAAGAGTTGGAGCTGCATTGGCACTTCTAAGGACAGAGACCTGAGGCCACAAGTAGTTACAGCAGCCTATAAACTTCTGGGCTCTCGAGATCTCCAAAGGAAGTACAGAGCACAAACCCACATTCCAGGGTTTGGCTTTCCCTTCTCTCTTCCTCCCTAGGTTCTCTGACCCCATGAGTGCAAGATTAGTTCTTCATAGGTGTTGCACGCTGTTGCCTGATTTCTGGGTGTTTAGTAATTTGAATGGGGTTATAGGCTCGCCAGTTGATCTGATGAGAAGATAATGAGGTTCCAGTCCCAGAATCAGGCTCCAGAAGAGTTTTTACAGGGACCCCCGAGGTGCAGACAAGAATGCTCACAGTGATAACTGAATCTGTATAATTTATAAGCTTCTATCAAGATAACATAAAATAATAGACAAATGACTGATTAAAAGAAAATGAATAATCAAATGGATAATGGGTAAGATTACAGTCTTATTCTAAAGACACATATGATATATATATTGTAACAGAGTGGGGGGGGGAGGAACAGATGTACTCCGCCCTCGTGGGTCTTGCGCTCTTCTGGCCCGGCCGGTGGGGCAGCTGGGGGAAGGTTTAGGGAGGGGATGGGGCCCGCTCTGCCCCTGAGTACTGCTACCTTCCCTTGGGGTTGTCTGTGGACCACTTCCTGCTACCCCAGCTGGTGGCCTGCCTCCAGTGCTGTGGCAGGAACTGTGGCAGCTCCCAAGCTTCTGCAGACTGCAGGCTGCCAGGCTGCAGTCTCCTAGCCCCAGGCTGCCAGCACCAAGCTGCAGGCTTTTAAACTGCAAACTCCAAACTCTCAACTCCAAAACTGTAACCTGTAAGCTCCTAACTCTCAACTCCACACCTCCTCACTCCAAACTCCACAACCCACACTGCCTACCTGCCCCTGCAGGCTTTTAAGTGTTTGGGGCGGGGCTCCTTAATTGGCCCCAGGTGTCTTAATTGCCTAAACTGCCCCAGGTGGTCTAATTAGTTAAGCAGCCCCAGGTGGCCTAATTGCCTAATCAGCCCCAGCTGAATTACCCAGGGAATAGGGCTTTTTTGAGCCTGGGGCTAATATACATGCCTTCTAGTACTTTTTCATAGCCGTCCGGCCTGAGCCTGTCACAATATATATATTTTTATATGGTATGCTTTGGATTAATATACTCTCACCCTTCCCTGATGACCTGGTTGAAAGAGATATCTGGTTCCTCAACTCTTGAGTGAAGGGGTGGAGAGAGCAGGGCAGTGCTCGAGAGCAAAGAGCTGTAAGGCTAAGACTCCCGGTCTACACTTACCTTGGCGATTCGGCGGCAGTTGACAGGAGATATGCAAGTGACCTAAATCACTTGCGTATCTCCCATCGACTTTGCAGCGTCTCCTCCATGTGGCGTCCATAATACGCTGCGTTGAAGGGAACAGTGCTCCCTTCAACGCAGCACTACTCCGCTTACGGGGGTGATTTTCCTGCGTCACTTCCTGGATCGACTGAGCGCGTCTATACAGACCGCTCAGCTGATCCAGAGCAATCAATGTGACGGTGGCGAATTTGCCGCCATCAGTGTAGACCCAGCCTCAGACTACAAATAACACTCAGTATAAACTAGGAACAAAAGATCCTAACAAACACTAACTAAAAGAAGCTTAAAGAAGGAGTAGCTGGTGATCATGCCCAAGTAACATGGTTTGCCCGGAGCAATATGGGTCCTCCTTCGAAGTCCAAACTTGACTTCTTCACCTCCAAATTATTAGGGTACACTTAGTCTACGGCTGGCAGGTTCGTGTGTATTGATGACACATCCACATCCTTTCCAGGTGGTTCACTCATCTCACCTTTGTTGTTTCTGGCCCTTCCTGTGGGTGTTGTGGCATACCTGTGACGTTTACTTGGGACATAAACTGAGGCAGCCGCCCTTGTCTTGATGTCTCCTGAATTATCTAGGGTAAAGATTATAACCAATTATGTCTTCTCCTTTAACTCATCATCACTTATCTGGGCCAAAGGTCCCAAACGGATGTATGCTAACTGCCTTAGTTTTCATTCAAGATGTGGCCTGTAAGGTACCTTGCATTACAGCTGTAATATGTTAATATGAATCTATGACTCTAGAATAATAAACCAACAATAGTTAAATCTCTAAGGAAAGGTATATATGTGCAAGCAAGCAGACTAGTCCTATAGGATAGAGCGCTCTCATCTCATCAGGTGCAGAATGGAGTGAGTACTGCTTTTAATGGTATTAATCTCATGCAGATTTCCAGGCTTGAGTATGTCATAGACAGTGACAGGCTTCTTCCTTATTCCACTATCTCCTGCTCTGCAAGACCACCAAGGCTTGTGATATGTCAGATATTGGAAACTGTGGGCTATTGGTGGTAGTGAGTAATACTCTCAGGAGTAAGTGGCCCTGGATTTCCCAAGGGATTGGATGTTTTTATGGATAACAGAAATATTCAGAGTTGTTATAATTAATAACATGAATTTTAGAAAGGATGTTAAACCTCATGTTTCAGGGTCGAAGACTATAGCTATGAGAAACCAGGATGAGACCTAATGCGAGGGAGAGATTATCTTATATCTGCCTGCTGAAGGGTCTTACAACATTATCTGAAGCATCTCGCACTGGCCACGACAGAGACCAAATGCGAGACTAGGTGGACCTTGGGTCTCATTCAGTCTGGTAATTCCTGTGTTCTGAGTGTTGGACTTTTTAAATGTCCTTTATTGAAATTATGTCGGAGATTTGTGGTTTTTATTTTTATTTTTTCAGTTTTATTGCAAATCCCCCTTAGGGAAATGATCACACTGTATGTTATCCTTCAAGTGAATTCCTTAAATGTAGAGCTGGTCAAAAATCAGAACTTCTGTCCTGTGTGAAATTCTCAGATTTCAAAATACAGCTTTGTCCCAATTTGGGACAGAAAGTCAAAATCTCCGAATTTTCTTGCAGAATGAAAATATTTTGTTTCTACCTTACTGAAATGTTTCATTTCATAAGGTTAAAATGGTTTGTTTTGACTTTATTATTTCAGTGCATTATTATATTGGATTGGAAATGATAAAGTCAAAAGGAAGCGTTTCAACCTTATTGAAATGAACCCTTTTGATAATTTTGTGTTGAAAATATTTGAAATTGATATGTTCTTGCAAAATATTTTAATTTCACTGAATCAGCATTTTCCAAGAGAAACATTTTCATCCAGTTTACTTAAATCTAATATCTGAATCTAAAAATCTAAATGTTAATAATTATTGTTGCAGTCATTGGAATAGTAATAAACATCTTAGTGTTGGGGTGCTTTATAGATTCTGCCTCACAGAGCAACATTTTGGCCAGATCCTCAACTGGTGTGAAATCAGCATAGCTCCATGACTTCAATGGGGCTACACCAATTTACGCCATTTGAACAGCTGGATTCCATGCCTGAAAATCTGCCTTGGAGTTACGATAATGTGGCAGATGATAGTCTTCAATAAATTTAATAAAATTTGTTATTGGTCTCAGTAACATGAATCTTCTTGTATTTTTAATAAATAAATCTTCATATAGCAGGTGTATCTAAAATACATACAATCTCAAGGGAATAAGTGAATCGGATTATTTTTTATGACTCCTGATTGCTAAGAAAGTAATTCCCTGATATTGGAAGACTAAGAATGGTTCTTCTGTGAAAGATAATTGTAATGTTTTATTGCAGACATGGTAAAGACAGCATAATATCAGTGTATTTTCTTTAGATCAGACGACAAGGCAGAAGATTGGGGGGAGGGCATAGGGAGCATTTTTAAAATTTTAGAGGAAGTATAACCCCTTAAATTTAAAAAAAAATCAATAAATAATAACATTAAATAAAGGATGTCATAAATTGCCACAGTATATGAAACTTGAAGGAAGAAGTAAGACAAAGAAATAATATGCAACAAGTCAGAGGAATATATTCTGTATAAAGTATACATTTTAATTCCTAAAACTTTGACTTTTGTATCTTTTTCTTGTGAGGGGTGAAATTGTTTAAAGGATTTACCACTGTTTCCCTTTAACTGTACGTGCTGTATCTTGCAAGCATCAATAAGAAAAATACACTTAAATAAAATTATTTAAATACCGAAATGCCACAACAGCATCAGTGTCTAGAATCACGCAAATGACAAAACTGGAAAAAAGAGGCAAGACACATGCAACAGTTCAACCCTCATCATTCTTGTTTGCAAACTAGCCAACAATTTATGCTGTCTTTGGTTTTTTATATAACGATTATAAAATTTGTTCCCGTGAACATAGGCCCCTGCATGTTCAGTCCTTTCTTCTTCCTCTGCCATCTTTTTCTTCTATCACCTCATTGCCTCCTTTTGCCTTCACTGCCAAATCTCCACCTCCCTTTCTGTCTGAGTTTCAAGCTCTCACCTTTCCAGGTCTTACTCCTCTTCTAGCTCTCCTTCTTTATGGGCTTGGTTAAAGTTATTGGACTCTCATTGACTTCAGTGGGCTATGGCTCAAGCCCTAAATTTCCACTTCTGGGCTAGTATAGTGTATCTTCTATGAGATTAGTGCTTTTATATGCACCTGCTCCAGCAAGCCCCTCAGAAAACTGAAGGACCATCTGTGGAAGTGAATTGGGGGGATTCAATAGAGCAGCTTCTGGCCAACAGCTACTAAGGGACTTCACAGGACTGTCCCAGAAAAGAGCTTCAGGGCAACTCTCTCCACAGGACTGTGAGGGGGTTTAGGAACAGTGAAGATGATGTGCCATTTGCTCCATAAATTGTGGCTCCAGTGTCCATCAAGCTTGCATGAGTTTCCATATTAGTTCTATACTTTATAGCATAAGCTTTGGGTCTGTCTAGCATCTTCTCCTGTCATCTGACCATTCAGTGTATCATTGTTCTCTGATTTTTTTTCCCTTTATTTTTTTATCCTTCTCCAATCACTTATTCAAGACCATTAGAATGGGTTGTGTAGCCATTGCCTTGTGCGCCACCAAGTTGGGCACCTGAGAGAGAAAGAAACTGATTTCTAACCATGAGTGAAGCAAAGCAGGAGCCAAATGTAGTCACTTGAGCATTTGCTTAAAGCAAAATGGGGGAGCTGGGATTCTCCTCCCCAAAAGAAGCTGTGAGGATACCAGTTTGGGTCTGGGGAGAACCAAAAGACTTGGGTGATGCCAATCTTAGTTACAAACTCTTTCAAAGGCTCCCCTCCCTCTTCATGTGGCTAGCCATGAAACAGCTTTTGTGCATGTGGAGAAGTTCCTTACTTTTTACTGTGAATCCCTGAAGAAAATTCATAGATTTTAAACCCAGAAAGGACTATTCTGATCTTCTTGTCTGACTTGTATAACAGAGGCAAGGGAAATCACCTAGAAATTCCCGCACTGAGCCCAACAGCTTGTGGTTGAAAGTAAAAGTGATTTGAAGGAGATCAGTTTGGTTTTGTAACTTCAGGAAGGAAACCAAGGATGATGCATTTAAATCAATTTTACAGTGCAACTTCTGCTACTCTTTAAACTCTAAAGTAGTTCAAAACATTTCCTTCCTTAAAACTTTAGTTATTATGCTGGTATAAGAACAATGCGTGATATAGGCTCAGCACTTCTCTCAGAATTAGAGCCAATTAGTTCCAAAATTCATTGACTGTAGCACTGCTGCATGCACTTAACGAGGAAATCATAATTGTCAGTGGTTTGTTAAAGTGAAGACTCATGAATCTTATTCAGCAAAATCTGAAGCATGCATATAATATCACGCTAACGGAGACAGTGGTGGGGCACCCCCAGGAAATTGTTACAGCCAGTAAATGTAAGACCCTGGGATTTAAACAAAACCAAAAAACGAGGATAACAAAATTGTATGTCTTCAGCTAGCGAGAAAAGTGGAAGAGCTGCTTAGAGGAAATAGCATCTCATTGATGAAACACATGCTGCCGTACTTCCCACAGTTGAAAGACTATGGTATTTATTAACGGTGACCTAGATTGGAGGAGACAATAAAAGTTGTTGCTGTGAAGAACAGATTGACTGCCATTATGATCTGGATAATAAACAGCTGAAATATGGACAGTATATGAAAGTTTACTAACACAGCTTGACACAAAGACCTACAGTTTGAGAGAGTTACTGCAATGAACTCATTTTGAACTATAGTTTAATTTGGAATTTACACATGTTTAACATGCAACCATTTGCTTTTACCTAGCTATCTATTGTTTTATTTGAGCATGTATCAAATCAGGAGGATATGGCCTGCTTTTATTTTTAAGTAGATTAATATGGGAACCTGTCCAAAAAGAGAGGTTTGTTTAAAATGTTGCTCACTGGGATAGCCCCGTGAGATACACATCTTCTTTCCATGAAAGTTCTGGTAGGAAGTGGTCACATACCATTACTTTTGGCTTATTTCACTGCAGTCCAAAGAGTACCATTTGTGGTACTCTATCTAAAATAGATGAGACCTCTGTTATTCACTTACATGGCTTTTTAAGGGATTTAAACTTGCTTAATTCCTAACCATGTGGGTTCTCCACAATCTTGTGTAAAGTTTTCTTTGCTTTGCGTACTGCTCTTATGGGTTAAACGTTTGTCTAGTAAATAGGTCTTAATGCATCTTGCAGGAGTTATTGTATTCCTTTAACTTTTAGATAAAATATAAACCCAAATCCTAGGGGGGGAAAAACCAGACATGCTGACAATTGGTTTCTTTATTCTTGTGTGAATGGAGAGGCGCTTTAAATAAGTGCTGTTGTGCTACAAATATTAAGGCAATAATGTGTCACAACAATGCAAAAGAAAAATGTTCCCACCACTTGTGTTAGTGGAATAGAACTGGTGAAGAATTCTAGTCCAAAAATGACCTCATATCCAATCAGCCGTTCACTTGTTTTCATCTCTTCTTTTTGCTTTCCTTTAACTAAGTAAGGTAAATAAATGTCTGTTTTGGGCTTCAGAGTTTTCTGAGGACATTGTTTTAACAGGCACCACAACTTTATAGAGATTCATTTTTGTTTGCAGGGTTTACTTATTCATTCAGAGTTTCTAGGGGAGGTTCAAGAAACTTTATTTTTAAATCAGTTAGGCAGACTTTGAACAGCTATCCTTGAATGTTATATAATTCACATACAAATTTGAAGAGCTCATTAAAGAAAAAATCCCTGACACACTTCAGGAATATTAAATCACTTCAGATAGTATGTGGAATGTAATGTTATTGAAGCATTTCAAAATGTTAAAAGAGCCTGGATTTAGTGGCTTCAGAGCCTATGCTGTGAAAAGTGATTTAAACTGTCAAATTTATTCCAAGTTTTGAAGAGCTTTAATCTCCTAAATTGCAAAGAACTGAATTTCTTAATAATTTTGAGTTTCTTTGCACTGCGTATTCAGAACTCTGTGGAATAGATGCTCCTTTCTGCTATATGAAGGGGAGCAAATGTATACCTTTCATGAAGAAATGTGTTCAAGGAACTCAGAAGAAGGAACACAGGTACCGGGTATAGTAGCCCTTACTAGGTAACCACAGACAGCCTCCTTCTGTAGACACAGCCTGGGAAAGTGACCGACCAGTAAGGGGAAGTGGCGCTATAGTGTAGTCACTCTTTGCAGTATGGGCACATCATAACCAGCCATAACCTAGGCAGCAAATCACTGGTGTTCATTGCTGCCCCTCTGCAGCTTTTCTCCACAAGAGGTGAGGGGGCTAACAGCAGCATAGTGATTAAGGGGACATCGTACCTGCTAAGGAGTGCAGTGGGGGAAGATATCCCACAGGGAAGGCCTGGCAGAGGGGGCAGATATTCCCCTGGAGATCTGTTATATGAGGAGCCAGGATTCGAAATGGGTCTTTGCATTCTTCGTGGCTCGGTGGCTAAGCTGCCTGTCCCTGCCTTGCATTCGTTAATTTCCATCCTTCCCCGTTCTCACTCAAGAAGTAGTACCTGTGGTGCTGCAGTTTTCACACCAACCATCTGGACCAGCTTTTGCAGTAATTTCTCCAATAGGATGTATTTTTTGCATAAGTGGAGCAAGCAGAATATTTTTAAAACTAAAGGTGTATTCTGGTTCTGCTCCTAAGCTGTTTAAACCTTTTAAAATTTAAATGTTAGGTTTCTTTTTACCAGGCATTGCATTACAGAAATTCCAAAATTGTGTGACCTGGGTAAAGCTTATAGGGAGGAAGGGAAAGTCACTTTTAGAGAGGAAAGTGTGTCTACGCTGCAATTAAAAACCTGTGGCTGGCTCTGGGTTCCCAGACTCCTGCCCCAGCCGAAATGTCTGCACCACAATTAAACAGCCACTTAGGCTAAGTCCTGTGAGCCTGAGTTAACTAGCATGGGTCAGCCACAGGCTCTAATTGCAGTGTAGACATACCCAAAGGACTGTCTTGTCATTAGGACACTGGAAAGAGACTGAGTTCAAATCTTGGCTCTGCAACAGACTTCCCAGGTGACCTTGGGCAAGTCGCTTATCTCTCTGTGCCTTGCTTCCCCATGTGTAACATAGCACAATAATTCTGCCCTTCTGCAGCCTTTGTTTCTCTTGGCTATTCAAATTCTTCAGAGCAGGGACTGTCTCACTATGTGTCACAGTGGAACGCCTAGCGGATATGACACCCTGGTCATGAATGGGGCCTATTGTAATACATATGATGAATAATATTACCAATTGCTTAATGCAAAGAATAAACTGACAGTTTAGCCAAGGAATATGTGACTGTGCAGTGGTGCTTGTAAAGTTACAGAAATATACGTATTTACATTTTCTAAAAGCTATCCTAGTTTTTATATATATATTTGTATATATACAAATAGACATTAAGACCCTGATGTTTCTTTTCTGGCCTTTGATTTCTGAAAATATTCTGATATTAAAAGTTAATGGAGATGGGCACAAAAGATGTAGTCAAACTTCTTGACGGTTTGGGAACGATCTGAACCAAGGTTTGTCTTAATGCCACCTCTGAAAGTTGACTACTGAAATGTCGGTCCCATCTCAGGGCCAGGTTATGCCTACTTTATTCCAGTTGAATTTTTCCTTAATCCCTCAGTAGCACCACTGAAGAAAATTGGATCATTGACAAAGTAAGGTACTACTCAACCTGAGTAAGGATGGCCCAGATTTCTCACCTGTTTACGTCTACATTAACAGACCTAAGGCTTGTTTGAAAAAAAAATTATAAAGACAATTCATATTAAATCTTCAATGTAGTTTGAGATCATACTTTATTAAAAACATTTACTGATGTACTCTGGATGGGAATGTATTTTGTTTTATGGGTAATTTTATTCCCCTTCATTGCATAGCATTGTTTAGTTCTTGACTTTTCCAACAACAGCTAGTTCAAAATGGACGTCTGAGAATCCCCCCGCCCATTCATTCTGGGGAACCAGTAGTTTCTCTCAGCTGCTGCTGCTTTGACACACTTGTTGTTTTCCCTTCTCCAGCTCAGGAGAGCAGACAAACAGCTGCCATGAATTATTCTGCAGAAAACACTTACCCAGCTAGCTAGCAAATGCTGTTCAACCTTTGGACCCCAGTTGTATTCCTCCATGACCCACTTAAATTCCACCAGCTCAAATACAGTCAGTCACCTCACAACGGCTGCCAAGATACTGATCTAGCTGACTGATCAGTCCCGTGACACTGTGGACTGAATACCATAATACATACACATTTTAGAGAGGCATCATGTTCTAATCCATATGTCCTCAATCTGGGAGTGGTGATGAAGTTCCAGGAGGGTTCCAACCTCTCCACCTTCTCTATGGCTAGAAGGGAGTGGAGTCCTGAAATACTTTTCTCTTGCACTATAGGAATCGCAGTGTGGAAAAGGTTGAGAATGACAGAGCTAGTGGACAAAGAGACGGGTGCTGAGAGGAGCACTCGCTCAGCCCCCCTTACTCATCAACCACATTAGCTGGTCAGGTGCACACGGTGAATAAGGGACTCCATGTAAAGAGGTGAAGTAGTTTACTCCTTCCCCAGCACAAGGGAGGAGCAGAGGAGGAGTTGTGAATCTGAGTCGCGATTCATTCTCTGGGTTGCTCCTGGAGCAGTTGAATTACACACCACACCTAACTGAAAGCAGGTTGTAAACTTACAGTGCAGCCCTCAACTGGTATTTTCTCCACCTCCTCTGAGATAATACTATCGCATTTGAATAATTAGTGTTTGCAAAGTGCTTTGAAGGGAAAATTGCTGTGTGAGTTCTAAGAATGAGAATTAAGAATTAAAAAAAAAAAAAACCCTGGGAAGCACCTTCTTATATTTGAATATGGCCTATAAGTTTTATTTTTCTGTATATGCTCAAGTGAATATGGGCATAGGTAAGGGCACCCACAAACAGAGAGAACTCCAACCACAGTATCTATAAACTCAATTAAGTAACACATTTTATTCTGGAAATATGAAATTTTAAAACTAATATCCATGCAGTTAGTTACCTGTGATTTTCCCCCATGTCTCCCAGATCCTACTATCCTCCTGTAGAGCCAGAAAGCATTTTAGATTTCTTTGACAATTTTTTCCCCCTTTTTAACTCAGAAAATGACTGTTAGTGTTTGTTTGTTTGTTTGTTCGCAGCACTCGAAAGGAGTGAATGAAATGAACTGTCTGGGTTATAGTATCTGAAGGGCTAAGTTATTCTCTTGGAGAGCTGTTCTCAATGAGCCTTACCGAGATACTGGATCTGAGTGAAGAGGACTAAGGATATAATAGGATGTCAACTGAGACAGAACTTCCAGTGGCTGTTAAAACCAGCACAAAGAGAGACTCCAGAAAGAAAGGTAGTAAGTCCGCTTCTCTTTATATTTAATGAAAGACCATTTTCCTTTTACACTTTGATTTATCATAAACATGCCCAATCCTGTGCTTCTTGAGCAGGCCAAACTTGTGTTTAACTTCAGTGGAGTTTTGTCTGCATAGGGAGCATCAGGCCTGGTTCTTTGTGCATTCAAAAAAAAAATATCACTCTTAAAAATTAAAAAAAAAAGAGAGAGACCCAGAAACACCCTAAGCTACTGCTTTATGCTGTATTAGTTTTCTACTTTAAAAGTGTCTTGTATTAGTTTTGTTATGCTAAATAGATCATCTAAATGCTTTAATTCAAAAGTATTGGTTTATCTACTTTTAGCAAAAATTGTTTTTCTTCTGCTGGATATTCTTTTGTTTTCTTCTACTAAACGTTCTGGTTGTTTCATCTTGAACTGAACAAAAGAGGTGAAATGCTCCATTTATCCTCGGCGTTTGAATCTTATTAACGCGAGGATCTGAATAAAACACAAGATTCTTTAGGGAGACCACTGTGCTTGCGCTGAAAGGGGTATGCTGGGTGCATTATTGAATACATATAGGATACGTTCCTCTGCATTTTGCATGTGATGTGGCACAAGGACTATAACTGAGTGGAAGCAGAAAACAAGCAACAAAGAAATAACACACCGGAGAATAATTCTACATTCTATCTCATAGTTAAAATTGAGGGGCCGGCTTGTGGAGCCTGTATTCACAATGGTGCATACTCCTATGTGTAGCACTATTGAAGTGGGGTTACTTGAGTGAGGGTTTATCAATGTGAATAAAGTTACCTACTGGCCCTCAGTTCGTAATAGGGTTTTGCTGTTTATTTCCTTAAAAGGAAGATGAACTTGAAGCAGTGATGACTAGCATAGTGCTGCTTGCCTTCTTTTTGGGGTAAAAATCAGTCTCAGTTTCACTTTTTATACTTGATGCCCAATTTGAAACTCTCAAAGTGGGAAAAACCCACTACCACCACTTCGAAATATTTGTACTTACCATGGGGATAGCCCAGGATAAAGTATAAATCCTGCTGGGTTTGTTTGTATTTCGGTTGCAGGTTAGCCCATTGGAGGGCACTGGTGCTGGGTAGCTCTTCGTGTGTTGTATGTTCTTCAAACACAGAGAGTGTCTGACTTTTGGGTGATTCAGCTGTACTTTTTCATACGTATGTTTGGACCTTTTGTGTGTGCCTTGCTCCACGAAACCGTCTTTTGGGGGTAGACTTCCTACTACTGGGACCTGACCATCAAAATCCCAGGCAGATTTGGAAGAATAAGCAGCACCTTTAACTACACATTTAGGCAGAGAGAAGATAAGTTAGAAACTCGGTTATGATAACTCCTGGGCTGTTTGGGCTAAATGCATTAAATGAGATGATTAATTTAAACAGAGAAACACTGTGCTTTAACTTTGGACAGATAGTATTGGATCTCTGTAGGAGCTGAGAAGGCATTAGGTAGGTCAGAGGTCCCCAAACGTTTTTTGCTATGTCTCCCTGTGGAGAGCCATATCCCATGTGTGCCCCTCTTTGCAGCCCTGCCCCCAAGCCCTTTGCTTGGCCCCCTCCAGCTTCCTTGCTCTTACTCTTCCAGCCTACTGCTCCCTCCAGCAGCCCCAGCCAAAAGCCGCCTTTCTTTGCCGCCACTCCACGGTTCCCTACCAGGCTGTACCTGCTGACTCCATTCACTGGCTCTAGCTGCGTCCTCCATGCTTCTCGGACCTCTCCCTTTGCCACTGCATGCTGCCATTGGCCCAGAATGTGAGGGCATGGCAGTAACAGGCCCTGGGGTTTCCCCTTGTGCGCCTGCTGCTGCTACTCCTTGGAAGCAGCAAGGGTTTGGGAATGTTCTACTTCATGTCAGGTCCTCATGCCTGCTGGATAACCTCGTGGGGGCACAGCCCACAGCTGGAAAACCCATGATGTAGATGTAAAGAGATCCCTTCCCTTGCCAAGATGTACAGCTGAAAGTAGAGCTGGTCAAGTTACTCATTCCAAACAATTACGTTCTCTTTGCAATTAATTCCACATCTCCTTATCTTTCTTCGTTAGTATTCACCCAATAAATCAGGCAAACAGATTTTGGCATATTGATTGTTTACTGTATTTGTGGTTTGTGATTGGTAATTTAAGTCGCATGGTATTGCTTCTGCTCCTTAAATGGATTTGTGAAACTATTGCAAATAACAAAGAACTCTCTTAGGGACTGAGATTTTGGATGCGTAGTCATTTATGCTAAAATTCATGCAACTTCCAAGCTTCATGACATCATCACAAATCGTCAGTGTCTGCATACTTAGGAACGCTATGGAGTCTGTTCTCCACAAATGAGTGCATAGGATTCACTGCCATTACCAACAAGAATATTCACAAAATATGTTGTGTATTATGTGACCAGTTCTAGCAGGAGTCTCTCTTCTCTCCATCATGCAGAGGTGGCTGAAAAGCGATCAGTGTACAGCAGTAGAACACCTCCAGAATTAATCATTTTCTGTATTGAATGTATAAGTCTGACTGCTTTGAATAACAGCCAACAAGCTGCAGGGGTCACAGTAGAATGGGTTTTTTGGACAGGCTATGTATAAAATTCCGGTAATGTATTTGCTGTTCAAATCCTAGGTCATGAAAGTGAGAAAAAACTTGATTTGTTCATTACTTTTCATTGGTTCATGTCACGCCATGTATATCTCAACAAATGAGCCGTAACCTAGTACAGTGTGACATGATGGACATTTGGAAAAAATTGTGTTTTTCAGGTTCATTAACTGACATCAGAGGGAGGTAGCAAGTGCACAACCTGAAGTTATGTTTGTAATCACTGAGGTCAGTTATACAATGGAAATGACTGTTCCCAAGAAATAAGTCTTTGCTTTACAAACACAGAAATCTCAGCTCTAACGCATTTCCAATGAGTCAGTGTTTGTTTGTTTTTTGACAGTGGCTTCCATTTAAAAGCAGAGATGTGCGTCTTTCACAATATAATCCAATATTCTGTTCCTTTAAAGACAACCTACAGTATTGTGTTGAGCAAGTATGTACCTGTACATTTCAGATCTTTATAGGACAGACTTTCAGTAGGTGTGTTGTGCATTTAAAATCTACGTTGACTGAAAGAGAATAAACATGGGTTTGAGTTTAGGGCATAAAAATTGAGCTGTCTTCCCAGTTGTACCATGGATTATCTCTGTGGTTTTAGCTATACCTCTGAATCTAACTTTGGCTCAGTTTTCCAGTTTCTATAAAGGAGATATTTCTGGATCTCAAAGGAGAATTGTGAAGTATATTTCATTAACATTTGTAAGGCACATGGAGCTCCTCAGATGGAAAGTGCTACAGAAGTGCAAATATGGTCATTAACGAGGTGAAAAAAAATGAAAACATGGTTATAAAGTTGATACTGCCAGTCCATTTTGGGTATTGCATGGCTGTTTTCTGCAAATTGACTGAATACCATGAATATGAAAATTAGAATTTGAATAGCAAATTTGTGTATGTTATATATATACATTAAGCAGATGAGGTGCATGCTGACCACATAAATCAGAGTGCCTCCTTAGTGCTTTTTGGATTTCTCAGAAATGTGGCTGTTTCAGAACTACTTTTTTATGATTCCAGTGGGAGGGAAAACATAAATAAAACTGCGTATGGATTTAAATGCTTTGTAATTGATACTTTTAATGACTTGATTTGTGCTAAGTAGACAGTTTAGTTTGTAACTTGATTTACATACTCGACAAAAAAGTAACTATAAATAGGTGGTGGTAACAGTATGCTGATTATGACAATACATGGGTTTCTGTAATGTTCTTCTAATGTGTGGGGCTGGTTGAAATTTTTCGACTGAACAATTTTCCAGCTGAAAAATGGAGTTTCATCAAAAAATGAAATTTTTTCACAGGAGACTGTCATTTTAAATTGAACTTGTCTAAGGGCTATTTTGAAATGAAACCAAATGAAAATGTGAGAAATCTCTAACAAATTACTTGTTTTTCTTGCCTTATTGCCTCATACAAGGTGATCCTGGACAGAGGGTGTCAGTGATGTGTCAAGAGGCACATAAAATGTCAGATCAGTTTATTGTCATGGGCCTGCAGTCTAGTTTATCTTGGGTATTCCACAAAGCACTGACTGCCTGTTCCATGTATGCACTTTAGGTGCTATAAAAAGAATGTATTAATAATAGTATTTAAAGGTTTAACAAGGACCAGTCTAGCTCAGGATTGCCTGGTGCCCTCTATTTCCATCACTGCAACTAAGATCAATAGGATTGGCCATGTTGACTCTCCCTGGATATAATGGGAGGGATCAGTTCTAGGCCAATGTTTGTGCAAAAGCACAGCAGTGTACCCTGCCAGGGCTAAGTTAAGCTCTTTGTGTTACTTTTACATAGTGCCCTTCAAATTTTATTAGCGGCCCTGGTTTCAGCCATAACTTTGAATTCAGTGATTGTTGTTACTATTAATATTATGTATTAGCTACATTCTTCAAGTGCCAGGAGGCCAAACCGCCTCCTTTCTAGTTCTATATGCATACACAGTGACAAATAATCCATACATAAAGGGTTTACAATCAGAACAGGCTACACAACCAGCTATGCTGCCACCACTTTATTTGTTCCTTTACAAACAAAAAATCCTTTAACTTTTTTTTTATGGATATTTTAGCTTTGAATAGAAACAGGATTTGGAGTTAGTTTAGCCAGGTGGCTGATAGAAATGTGTGGTTAAAACCCGTGACACTCATTTTTGTGCTGACTCTGCAGCTATGGATCACGTTAGGAATATTGCTACAAAGAACTCTTCAGATTAGTTAATGGTTGGAAAAGGTTTCTGAGTGCTGTTCGCTGCTGAGATCTCTTAACCTTTCTTTAATGCATTCAAATACGTCTCCCTCATGTGTTCATTTGAATCATCTGTCTTATATGAAACGAAGTGCCACTTTGCATCTGTACATGGACTTTTAGGCTTTATTTGTCTGCTTCAGATTATTAAAGAGATATAGATGCTGTCCAGTCAAATTTGTATTCCCTGGCTCCGGCTGATGAGTAGAACAAGGGAAATTAGTTAGGAAGAAAAGGTTCAATGTATACTCTCGGCTACTATGCTCTGTACACAGAGGCCATGACAGTGGGCCTGATACAGAGGTCACTGAAGTCTATCTGAAAACTCCCATTCACTTCTGTGGGGTAGGCAACTGGCCATATTGGGTAAATTTTACCTTTGTCACTGTGACACTTTCCTCATAGTAGCACCCAGAACCATAAGAGAACTCTCAAAGAAAGAACTTTGCTGGGGCTTAAATTATGTGTCTCCACCCTACCACACCAGTCCCGTCACCTGACCAGCAAACTCCTCAAGACTCTGCCAGTCTTAACCTTGCCTTGCACGTAACAATCAGGGAATCCCAATTCTCAAGTTCCCCAGACATGTTTCTGGGCAGTGTGCAATCCCCCTCACTGAACACGTCCAGAAATTATGATGTTTGCTGCCTCCAAAGAGACAGCACACACATCAGCCTAGTAGGTTAGCTAGTCTTTACTTCAGTTTAACAACGCTTTGATGGTTGACCGTACAATTAAGAATAAGGTTATTAATAAAGAACATAGATTTAAATGATACTAAGCAAGAGAAAAAGAGACTGAGAATGGTTACAAACAAAACAAAATGAAGCATGCTTTCTAGTGTTCCCGACTTAACTTTAGCAAGGTACAATCTGTACCTAAACAGTTTTCTCATTTACATCAAGGTAACAGCCTCTCCAGCTCTTCCAGTAGGAGGACCCAGTGTTCCCAGAGGTTGCTCTCCCATTTATCCCCAAAGTGATGGATAACTAGAAGGTCTTTTTGCTCCTCTGATACTTCCCAAAGTCCATTGTCTTTGTCTCAAGAACTAGAAAGATCTCCTAGGTATTCAGATCTTGGTGTTTTTCCCCAGTGTGCTCACCAAGCTGTTTCCTCCATCATGTGTTAGCTTGATTGCTTTGTTTGCCTTAGATGTAAAGGTACTTTCATTGTCCTCTGCCTATAATTGAGCCCAGCAGACGGGTAAATCCACATTCCTTTGTCTAGGGCAGGCTTTTTTATTTACTGCCTCCGACAAATATTTTAAGAACATATTTCCAGCTCTCACATACACAGTCCTTGCATCCATCACAGAATGATATTCATGACCAGTGTGTCATATGATACCTTACTCAATATACTTTTAGAGAACAATAATATTTCATACACTCAGATTCACTTGAGTTTTCCCCAAGGTGTTTGGACCCTGATTGTCGCAGTTCCATGAAGATTTCTTAATAAATTCAGCTTCTAGATTGATCATTGTTTACCTTGATGAGGGGTGGGAGGATGCGATCTGCAGGGCTTAGGAGGAGAGAGATATAGGGAGGTGTCATAAATAACCACAAGAAACAGGATTCCCGTAGTGGGGAGGAGGATTTCTACAGCAACTGGGCTAACTAACAAATACTGTTCCTGCAAAATTGCAGAATTTATGAGCCCCAGTTTATGTATTTAGAACACCTGTCATCTTGTGTGTTTCTATAGTCATGCAAACTCATTCCCTTACAGGAAAGGTATACTGAAATAATCCTCAGTAAGCGTCATGGTGACAATGTTTCTCTTGCTATAAAATTTTCAGTCATTCTCACATCTCTTTGCTCTCTTTCTATTACCACTGGCATTAATTTATAAAATGCTAACACTAAGTGATTATTAGTAAGATGTAATATATAAAATCCTCCAGAGGCTGATGTGAAAGTTCGGCTTGTTCTAAGATAACATATGCTTATACACCACAGCTGCAAAACTAAGCTAACACGAATGGTAGTGGAATTTCCTACATCAACACTGTCATCTTGATGCATTCAGAAAATTAGACCATTAAAAATCTGAAGTACTAATTTTGCCTTTTATTCAATCAATATTGATAATATTTATTTACTACATATTATAAACCTCTGGGACTTGATGGGCTATAGAAACAATACCTGTACCTATTCCCAGACACAAGCTTATGTCAGGGATTTTAACTGACTTCATTTAGGATGGGGTTATGGAAACGGTGAGGACTGATGCACTTGTCAACTTGACTGGTCTATTGCTCTTTACTACATATTCTGTCATGAGTCTAAGCAACCAGGGACCCTCATTTCAATTTGACCTCAGCGATCTTCCTTCCTTGATCTCGCTCTGTCACATGAGCTGACAATGCACCATATGTTGTAGTAAGGATTATACTTCTACCGTCCCCCCATCTCCAGCCCTAATCTCAATGCCATCAGTGGCTGCTATCCACTAGTTGTATTGTAAGTGATTCCTCTGTTGCAACTTCCTATGGAGACCTTGCTGGTTTTAAAAGGCATCCTGAAGAAATTTCACAGAGTTAATAAAAGTATCTTCTTGGTCCCTTGCCCACAAATTGGACATTTTACAATAAGAGTCTGGTCATTTATTAATGATTCAGACAATGCCACTTAGAATGCCACTTAGAAGCTGGTTATTCTTCTCATTGCATCATTTGATTGATTTGGTTTGCTGGGTAGTGAATAAGCCTTGGATGTTAGTAGCCTTGGAGTAGAGAATTGTAAGTTTTTATTAGCCATCCTTGAGAAAAATGTGACCCATTTGAGGTCTTGTACTACATGGAGAAATCTCACTGTGTAAACATTTTTGGATTATGAATCAAATATGAAATATTTACTTTCATCTCTTGGAGTTACAGATGACTTCATAATCCCTTTTGGGAACTGGATTGCATTGGTTAAGGATCTGTGTTAATACTGTACATGGAAAATGTCCATGTGGAAATTAACTTACACAGTGGCATGTAAATGAAAAGTTCAATTGAGGTGAACCAAACTACCAAATTAGGGTGCAGATTCTGAATCCACCAGTTTGGGCCCATATCAGTTTTAATTAAGCAACTTCATTTGAAAGTTACCACACTCATTTCTGTATTTGAGATTTTTTGGGTGTTTTTTTGCTAGTTAAACTGCTGACCATCATCACATTTTTAACTCTCATTTTCAAAAGTGGCCCAGGCAGTTAGGAGTTGAAATCCCAGTCTACACTACAAAATTAAGTTGACCTAAGTTACATCAGCGTACAGCCACTGCAGTAAGTAAATCTCTTTTGCACGTCCAAACTCTTTGTGTCGACAGTGCATGTCCTTAGTAGAAGTGCTTGCACTGATTTTAACTGTCCGTGTGGGGCAGCGTGTGACAGCTTCAGAAAGTCAGCAACAGTCAATGTAAACAACGCAGTGTCTACACTGACAGGGCGTCCACCTACGTACATCAACCTAAGCGCTATGCCTGTCGTGGAGGTGGAGTTATTAGGTTGGTGTAACAGGTGAGTTACAGCAGGTGGGAGCTATGTTTTAGTTTAGATACTTAGAGTTAGGTTGACGTAAGCTGCCTTGTGTCGATCTAACTCTGTAGTAGAGACCAGGGCTTAGACTTAATGAGAGGTAAGCTTCTCTGTCCCTTTGGTGCTTTTGAAAACTGTCCTAGATCGTACTGAAGTTAAAGATTGCTTGTGTGGCTGCATGAGATGCTGCAATAGTTAAGTATATTTCAGGTAGCTCCTAGTTAGACGGGCATTTATCAGGCCTGTGAGGCCCAAGCTTTGCATTGATTATTTTGGATCATAAAAATAGACTTTCTTTTTGTTTATTTTGGCAAAAAGTTGCCTTTCCATCTACACTGGATTTTATTTGGGTCCAAACATGAATATATCCCTGGATTCATTTCTCCAGATTAAGGATTGTTTGTATACAGGCATGAATAAATATAAATCAGAGCCCTGATAAAGAAAAGAATTGGATGCCCAGCAATCCCATTATTCTGTTTTTGGAGGGGCATAGGAAAAAAGAGAGAGGACAGGGAAAAGATTTTTTTTTGGGGGGGGGGGGTAAGGGTTGTGGGGGAGAGAAAACACATAGCCAGGGCTGGCCCTTGACAAAATGGTGCCCCAGGTGAGCAGCCTCTTTGGTTCTTCCCCACCTTCATTTGTTAAATATTTAACTACCTTCTTTTTTTTATTGCATTTTTAGCCCATTTCACGACTTCGTTGCACAATTTGCAGGCATGATTTATCCAGATACGAAATACTTGAGACATTTTACGTCAAACATTCTATTTTCCCTTTCGTTGCTAACAACAAAAACAGCACCTCAAAGCCCGACGCCCCCCAAGCTCGGCACCCCAGGTGGTCACCTAGGTCACCTGCCCTAAATCCATCTCAGCACCCAGTTTACCTTTTCTTTTCTCTGATTTTCTTTCTTAAGTGCCTGATCCTTTCTTCTTTGTTTTTGCCTATTGGCTCAAATATTCTGTCCCACCAGTATTATTTTTCAACCTATGGACATTGTCACTCTGTAAAAAATTCCCACTTTCAGAAATAGCACATTCTTTCAGGAACTGACAGATTCTGCTGCTTTAAGAAGGTCCTAAATTTAGAAGGGGATGAGAGGTCATCTAATGGCTGCTACGTTTACATCTGTCCATGGGACCAATAAGCTGCTACATTGTACTGGATCTTTCAATTTAGAGTCATGCCTGACTCTTCATAGCGCATACATTTTATTGAAAGGTGCTCTGAAAATACAATGCATCGTCATAATCTTTTCGAATTTCTGGTTGCTTATTCTGATTTCAAGTGCAGTTGTCATCAAAACTGACTGTAAAATTACCTCTTAGTACTCAGTAGATTTGCTCCCTGGATGTAGCCAGAACCTGCGATGAAGAATAAATTCTTACCATGTTTTTTTTTCCTGGTAGTTTTTCACAACTTCCTTTCGGGAATGTGAGCTCAGTTCTATTCTGCCTCTTGATTCTTCAATATAATTATTAACTAACTTCCACTTCCAGAATCACGGTTGCTGATAAAGCACAACCTAGGGGGGAAAAAGAGCTTGACTTTGATGACCAGTTAAAATTGTGCTGCTGACAGTTAGGAAAACTGCAAATAGCACAGATTTGAGATGGAAGTCACAGAGACAGAGTACACATGTGAGCTCCATGGTGCTGTTTTTACGGACTCATATCCAGATTAGAACGGCAGTTTAAATAACATTTATGGTTATGATTTGAATAGCTTTATCAGCCAGTAACTGTATTTTATCAAATTTATTTTCAGTCCTGCAAAAGTACGACATGCCCAGAGTCAATAGTAATATAGCACATGAGTAGCATAGTAATAGCCTATATTAAGTTGAATCTAGTTTTCAGACATTACAAATGATGGGTGTTGTAAACAATGAAAAACAGGTGAATTTGTTCACTTTATGATCTGCTAACAAAGCAATTAAAGGGCCATCACTGCAGTGAGAGAATCCAGGTTTTCATAATGTGATTTATTTTGATTTATTTTTCTTTTTAGTTAGTTAGACGGCTGAGACGCATGCTGGAATCCGGAAAAATAAATGTAGATTTTATTTAATGAGAAATCAAAGGGGATCACTCTCAGGAGCTTATTTTGTTTACGGGGCGTGGACTTATTTATGTTTCCCCACATTAACTACATGAGTTTTTCAATAATTTATAGATGAAGTACAGCAAAATTAATTGATATACTAATTGAGTTCTGATGCTTTGCTATAACAAACCTCTTGTGTGAAATAGTTACTGACAGCATTAACTGGAGATCTTTTGGGTGTTGACATAAGTTCTGAATTCATTCTCAAGTGGAAATAGAATTGGAAAATCATTAATCTTGGCATTGTACAGATATAATTAATAAGAAATGGCTAACAGATAAGCAACAACTACTGTTGCAAATTCAGCGTGAGTGGGTTCTGTTTTAAATATCCCATCTAGACAATGTGGGTGACATAGTTCTGCTGATCAAAGAATTGTAGTTGAGGGAGTGACCTCCTGCCCTTAAATGAGGCTTAAAATTACTTTGTACAGTTGCACCGAACTGAGACACACCTCCAGGTAAATTCAGGAGCGATCCCTTCCTTTTTTATTGTTTGGCCAAAGGAGTCTGATCAGCATGGTATTAACTTTATTAACAATCTTATGTCACCATCTCTGCATATTGTAATAATAGTCAAAGCATTGCACCGAAAACTAATAATAAGGAGCCTACTGCAATGTATATCCCAAATGAGGATTTGATCTCATAACCCATCCAATGGGGTGGAAATGCAGGAATGTAATACTGCACACTGTAAGTCTGTGTCTACACTAGGAAATGTACCTGTTGCTGACAGTGATGGGTCTAGCTGGCCCAATGCTGCAAATGGTTTTACTGTACATATGGATGAGGCCAGAAAAAATGGTTGAGCACTGCTTGGAGCATTTCACAAAAAAAGGTGGTGAGTGGGCAGAGCTATCGGACAGGCCAACAAATTAAATTTTCCAGACAAACTTTGTGCTTGATCCAAAGCCATTTGAAATCAGTAGAAAGACTCCCAAAGGCTTTGTATCAGGGCTTTAGTGCATGTCAGGGACATTCTACTGAGAAGGAGAAAATCCACCACCCAAAATACTAGACTGTCATGTAATCAATGCAACTGAGTAGGAATTACTGTATTCATCCAGATTAGTAGCTAAAATGCATGTAAGGGGTTGGATTAGTGACTGGATCCTTATGTGGCTGAGAGAGAAATATTCCCTAGGGACAAACATCTTGATAATGATAACACTTTTATGCCATTTTCATCCCCAGTTTTCCATTTAATTAATACAAATATTAATGAATGACATTTCTAGTAAGGTAGTTGCATTGGGTGCACATTAACATTTCTGCTGTTTTGAAAAATTGTGCTGTTTCCGGTAATACATGTGGAATTTTGCTAGGAATGAATCATAGAAGATTAGGGTTGGAAGGAACTCAGGAGGTCATCTAGTCCAAACCCCTGCTCAGAGCAGTATCAACCCCAACTAAATCGTCCCTTTCAGGGCTTTATCAAGCCAGGCCTTAAAGACCTCTAAGGAAAGAGGTTCTACCAACTGGAATAGGTAACCCATTCCAGTGCTTCACCACTCTCCTAGTGAAAACGTTTTTCCTAATATCCAACCTAGACCTCCCCCACTGCAACTTGAGACCATTTCTCCGTCTTCTGTCATCTGCCACCATTGAGAATGGTAGAATCTTTTGCAATGGTATGTTCTTTAGGTATGGTATAAATACACCCATTATAAGTATAATTGTTTCCACTTTCCAGATGGGAATGCCGAGGCATAGACAGGTGAAGGGCCCTATCTTGTCCCCAAATACAGTGATGGTACTGAAAAACTTTCCAGTTTTACCTTAAATAAAGAAATTCCATTATCATATCTGCCTTGGTGCACTGTACATTCCTGAGCTTACTATAGGAAAAACCCTGAAAACTGCAAATGCAGAGATCAGCTAAATGCAAATCTTCCTTAGTTATTATTTATGGAAATTAACAAGCTTTCATGTCCTTTCACTGTACATGGGTGAAACTTAAATTGACTTCAAAGATAGCTGCAGTTGTGCATCTGAAGGCAGAAATCATCTCTTAATGACTTATCCAAGTTCACAGAGCAAAGCAGTAGCAGAGGCGGGTATGTAATCTAAGGCTGTTGATTCCCCGTCACGTGCTCTAACTAACAGCTCACGTTATCTCTGAAACTGTATATTAGTTAATCCATTTATCAACATGTAGAGAAACCAATACAGCACAAAGTCTGACTAGAAAACTCTGTTGGTTTCGGTTATCCTATTCATGGAGCCAGACACGTAGGTGTCTTTAAATGCCCTGGCAAATTCACAGTATCTTAGTTTAAAAAAAAAACTCACAACACTCTTTACCTTTGTAGCTGTAGACTTTTTAAATACTGTAATACTGTAACTTATTCATAAGGAGGACTAGTCAACACGCGATGCCCTTTTGATACACACTGCAACCGAATCTGTAAGTCCTTCGTATATTTCCTTTGACTTAGGAGTTCAAAGAGCTGTAGAGTGGCCCTGACTAGATAAGAGGCTCAGCCTCGCAACGATAAACGTGTCAGGTTCTGACGTTCATTTTATTCTTTAGGAACAAAGAGAAGATGTGGCTGTGATTCTCAGAGATTATATGCTTTGGGTAAATAATTAATACTCGCATTATGGGCCACCCTCAATAAATGTAACATGATATGGACCAGTATGGTCCTATGTATATAGATATGAGTTTTCTGAAGGCAGAATGGTGGAAAGCTTAAACATACAGCAGAACCTCAGAGTTACAAACGCCGCGGGAATGGAGGTTGTTCGTAACTCTGAAACGTTCCTAATTCTGAACAAAACATTTTGGTGGTTCTTTCGAAAGTTTACATCTGAACACTGACTTAATACAGCTTTGAAACTTTACTATGCAAGGAAAAAATGGTGCTTTTAACCCTCTTAATTTAAATAAAACAAGCACAGAAACCGTTTCCTTACCGTGTCAAATCTTTTTATAAACTTTCCTTTTATTTTTTTAGTAGCTTACATTTAATACAGTACTGTACTGTATTTGCTTTTTAGTTTGGATTGTTTTTGGAGGGGTGGGGGAGGATTTTGGGGGGGAGTATTGTGAGGGGTGTTCTGCTGCTGCCTGATTGTGTACTTTCGGTTCCAAATGAGGTGTGTGGTTGACCAGTCAGTTCGCAACTCTGGAGTTAGTGGTTCTACTGTAATACAAATATTGGAATTACAGGCGACAATATATATGGGGGGGGGGGAAATCACATGGTTTTGATTTTTTTTTTTAAACCTACTATTGTTACATGGAATAGCTAAGTTTAGTGTAAAGACATAAGAAAAATATTTTCCTATATTTTTTTCAGTTTGTTGACTTTGCACATTTGACAGCAAAGTGAGTTTAGTTTCACTGTTTCCTGCTTCATTTGTTTCCCTATTTTGTGTAGGTCTTTCAAATGGCAACAGAATTTAAAATGAAAACAAACACATAAACAAAAAACAGGAAGATGTGATTGTAAAACCAGAACAATTGGGAGAGAACCCAGGGGTAGGTACAGGACCCCAAACAACTTTTAACTCCCCCCTTTTTTTTTCCCATTTAGATTTCAAGTTGATGAAGTCTCTTTAAACATAGCGTAAGTCAGACGTACTCAGTGCATGATTTTTCATGCAGCTGGATGTATACCTTTTAAAGTGCCAATAACCCCAAGCAGATATGGTAAATATGCAAAATAAACAAGATTTCCATAAGTATAAGTAATGTGAGACTGAGTGCTAGTATTCACTTATAGCATTGCAGAGGCGTGGCTGCACTGCTGTGATGTTTAGCAAAGACACTACTTACAAAGTACTCCACCTCCCCTAGGGGCAGTAGCTATGTTGACAAGAGAAGCCCTTCTGTTGACATGGTGCTGTCTACACTGGGAGTTCGGTGTGTGGCGCTGGGTGTGGCCGTAAGTCTATAGTGCTGACCAGGGCAAAGGCCTGAGAGAAAATTCCTTACAAAACCTGGGACCAATCCTAGTGCAGAGGGAGCACTGTGTAGAAGTTTTCTCATTTTCATGTGCAGGGGAGGGTCAGACCACTTTACACTAGTCTTTTCATTCCCTGGGTCTCCCCAGAAGGATCTGTGCAGGCTCTGGGATCCTTCTGTGGAGAGGGATTTGATAATGTTGAAGTACATCCTCCCCTCAGCATTTCCACAGGGAATATGCCAAAACAAATGATGCAACCACGCTGCAGTAGCCTTTTCACATACGCCTCTTTGAAAGGGTCAGTGGGCACTGGGAGATGAGTGGAGCCGCACAGGAGCCCATTATGAGGCAGAGTCCTCTACGTGGATGTGCTTTGCCCCCAGTGAACTCATGGGAGATCTGCAGGTTCTGAGGGCAGGGGAGTGGTGATGGTTGGCCAACCCCCCTAGAACAATCTAGAAAACGTTTCATGAGGGGAACCTTTGAGTAATTTTTCTCCTCCTATTCCCAATGCAGTGTGAGGGGGTTGATTTGTACTTAGAGGTATATGATAGATCTAGTTTGCTAGTATATGAGGTCTTACAAACTTGTAATGAGGGTTCAACTCTCTCCAGGCTGGTTAGATCATTTTAAAATGCAGCCATTTTTTGGATCAAAATTCCACATTTAAAACATATATACCACTGAGACAAAGAGATTGGACTATTGTGATAAGACCCATACTTATTTTGCAGTTCACTGAACATGATGCAGCATATTAGACATGTAAAGAAACCAGAAATTGTATTTTCTCAAGAACCAAAATAGCTGTTACCTATCACCAGTTGTTCACTAAAAATCTTTGTCCTGTAAGGGCCAGGTACTAATAAACGTCATTCATCTTTGATAACGACTTACTTTACATATAGTAACTGGCTAACTAATAGATCTCAAAAAATAATTGCAAACGCTGACTCATACTTAGGGCCCTTCTAAATTCACAGTCCATTCTGGTCAATTTTCATGTCCTGAGGATTTGGAAATTAGTCAGTTTCATGTTTTCAAATGTTTACATCTGAAATTTCACAGGTGTTGTAACTTGCAGGATCCTGACCCAAAAGGGTGTCGTGGTGGGTTCACAAAGCTGTTGTAGCTCTGAAGGCAGCAGCTGCAGAGCTCCCTGTAGCTGGAGGAGGTACTTGGAGGTGGAGGTGAACCTGATCTTCTCTGAACTGCTGGGAGCGCCCCAGGTGAGGGCTCCTAGTTGCTAGTCCTGGCCACTGGTGGATTAACTCACGGGCCCAGTGGGCTTGTGCCCATGGGCTCCAGCCAATTTGGGGGCTCCCTAGAAAAATGGGCGCCCTGAGCCTCGGCAGAAACTGTGGGGGTTGGAGCCCTGAGCCCGGGTGCCGTGAGCCCTGGTAGAAGCCATGGGGCAGAAGTTCCAAGCCCAACTCCCCGCTGGGCTGGGGAGGGACAGGACTTGCTCTTCCCCTATACGGCCCCTCTGACGGGGAGATCAGACCCATCTCCAGGTACCTGCCCTTGACAGGCTAAGAGAACCAGAGACACCTTTACATCTTTTCTGGAAGGCAGATGGTTTTGCTTATCATGAACCGATGTCACTGTGTATCACGGAGTTCGCACTCTGTGTGGAGGCACTTCTCAGAGAAGATACGTTGTCTAAGCTCTCTTAGGAGGTTTCTTCTCTTCTTCCTGAGCTTACGCAGTTTTTATATATGGAAGCTGCATGTGTGCTGCCAGACAAGGAGGAAGGAGTTACAGAAGTGTAGGCACCCTGTATTTTAGAGGCCTTGGAACTTAATTGGGAGTTTTACAGTTGGGAAGATCCTGGGAAACTACAACTCTCATGCTGCCTTGGGGAAAAAGGAGAGAGACTCTTTCCTTTCTAGGGAGTCAGAGAAAAGCATGTGGGGACTCCATTTTGGTGCTGGGGTGGAGCACGGCTGAGGCTGGAAGCTGCTGCCTGCTGCCAGGGTCCCGAAACTGTTGCTGAGAGCCTGCTGGAGTTTTGATCGAGCAGGGAGCTTTAGAGCCTGGAGCTGACTGAGGTGGGCCCTGCAGTGAAGGTGGTGTGAGTGCCTCCCCTCCTTCCTTTGGGGCAGGGCTTGTACAGGAAGGGGCACAGCAGAGAGACTTTGACAGGGCCTGAGAAGAGGCAGAGAGAGAGCCCTTCAAGCAGGGCCAGGACTGCTGACATTTGGTTGGGCCAACTCCAAATCTCCAGCTTGCTACCTTGGCTGAACTGATACACTGAACCAACAGAGTGCTGTCTCCTTCAGATCTCCCAGCGCGCCCACGCAAGCAAGGGGTTAGGGCTCTGAATGCTAAGGGAGTGCATGCTCCAGAGGGGCAGTAAATAGTGGCAGTGTAAATGCCAGTTAGACAAGTTTCATTTAATACTGTATACTATACTTATTAATTGATTTAACTGCCCCTGTGGCTTTAAAATGGTATTCATGTTCAATTTCAGTCTGTTATGCCATATTTCCTTAGTTTAAGTAAAGGTTGTTAACTCTTATTTAAGTATATTGGATGTTTAGTTTGTATAATTGCAATTGTTGAGTTAAGACCAGTATCACGGATTATTGTTATTATTATTGGACTAGTCCTGAAAGCTCCCAAGGCCCACTATTGAGCATGTGCAGGGGCCAGCCAGGTTGAGGCACCACCAGTTTTAAATTCCTTTAGGAGTAAAGGGACTGCAGCAGAGGGAAGGATAAAGGATTTGCACCTATCCCACATCATCACTGGGATACTCAGGATCTCCTTTGCTGTCAGCAATGTTAGGCGCTCTTTCACACCGGTGAGCATTGCCTGCTCCCAAGTAACCCAGAAAAGGAAGGGGGTTACAGAAGTTATGGCTCGTTGCATTCTATGCTTAAGTGGTAATTTGCAATTTGGTCTGTGTATGTTCACTAATAATCTGAGGTAGGTCCAAACTAATACCCCAGATCCAAACATACCTGATCTTTGGGGAAGTTCAGATGTGAACTTTGTGGCTGGCCTCTGACTCTGTGTACAAAACCTCTATGTCCAAGAACCCCTGAGCTTTAGGGAGATGAACTTTGTGGCTCTGGCCCCTCCCTGATAGTCAACAACTAAAAGGCTGGGTAAATGTGCCCCCTTATCATTCATACCTTACAACAGCATGAGTAGGGAAGGATCTGTCCTGTGCGCCTCTGACACTACATCCATTATTACCCTGATAAGAACAAAATAGCTTTCCCTGCAATTTCTCTGAGACAACGTTACTCAGGACAGTAAAACAGCAATAAAAACAGGAAAGGTAGTGCTGTAAATATAATCAAAAGTGGGCCTGCTAACATCAGCCTTTGTTTAAAATGTGCTGACTGTTCCCCTGATTTTCAGCAGTGAAATGTAAACCGGGTCCTGTCCTATTGTGACTCTTCAGTCATGGTTGCTTCCAGGTTGCATATTTGGAAAGCAATTACATATTTCTGATACGTTGTGCTTCTGTGAGTAATGTGTCTTTGATGATAATCTTAGCGGAGTACAGGCTTCCTTTGTCACTAGCAAATCTACTCTTCTGGCTACTTTATTATATTTGCCTACAGAGGGGATTAAGCCTATGAGCGGTGCTGGGGCAAGCACATAATTGCAGAAGAGTAAATGTTTCCCTTTGATGCACAGGGTGATGCAAGAGAAGAAGAGAGCAAAAGGCCCCAAAGAGCACAAGGGGAAGAGGAGCATAATTAGTGTGCTGATCTGTGCAAGCCCAGGGAAGCCTGATGCATGTGGTTAGATCTCTGTGGCTATCTCGGGGATGTTTGCCTGGCTGCAGGGGAAGGAACTGAAATGCTCTGAAATGACATGCTCCTCTCCAAGCGTAGTGGATCTTATCCTAGCTGAATTTAGCTCTAAACCATGGATAGACATGGCTGGGTCATTCAGTGAATGTCTTTTAAAGTTTAGGCACATACCGAGGGTCCTAGCAGCAGGTACCATGTGATGTCTTTCCAATCTGAGCTTTCATTTAAAAAAAATGTTCCCTAGCCCTTATGGATGTAGAAAAAAAGCTTGAAAATGTGATATCCACCTGAGCTTGCAGCCAACCTCCAACAGAAGGAAGAGCAGCAGCTCTTGAAGCCACGGAGGTAGTCTCCTGGACCCACATCCATCACTGGAGCAGATCAGGCCCCTGCTCTTGGAAAGGAGCCCTTGCTGGCCGCTGCTTGTGGCACCATGCCACCTCTCCGATCACCTCTGATGGAGGAAGTGGGGAAGTGTGCCTGTCTGCTGTAATTGTGGCCCTGGTGGGAATGTGCCTACGGCTCTGGATTGCCTTAATCTGGCCCTGGGTTCTTTCGTGGATCTGTAGGTTTCACAGAGTTTGAAGGCCACACATCTTGTTCTTTCCATGCTACCTCAAACCCTTCCCCTGCCACAGAAGGGGCCAGGTGGTTTTAGAAGGACGTTTCTCTTTCTTGTATGTTTTTCTGCAGGAGGTTATGACTTACTCTCTGCTTGTCTGGAAAGTTGTTAATAAGCCCGCGAGAGAGCATTCCTCCTCTCAGCCTGTTGTTTAATCATTTCATTCGAGCAGTGAGTGCACCCCAGAAAAAAAAATATATACAAAATTAATGTCAGCAATTGATGTACCGGAAATCTTTAGCACCAGGCTTTTAAGGCCTCCTGACAAACCTGTTCTTTCTAAGATTTGCACACCTTGGTCTTGATGATAAATTCTAGGAGCTTTCAAGGTCCAGGTTTTCATGTGCTCATCTCCCAAGGGGAGACATATGGTCAGATTTTCAAACCAGCTGAATACCTGGTATGCTGAGATCTTTTGAAAACTTGGTCCCAATTGCGGTTGTTGAACCCATCTGAAAACAAGGGCCATTCTGTGTATCTCTGTCTCTCCAGGGGCCAAGGAGAGAGAGGGACTCCCTCGCAGCATGGCAAGATCAGAAGCCGTGGTGCCATGGGCTGCAAATCCCCGCTTCCCTTTGTTCTTCTGCAAAGATGAATCACAAAGAACACAGTGGGAGTTAATGCTGCTTTAGAAGGCACTAACTTCTTATTGTCTGCAGAACAGCTGCAGTTCCGGGGGATCTTGTCAGCATGTTGCTTATTGCAGCTCCTGTCTAGTTTCTTCTCCCTTCCTGGCCTTGCCCATACAGATATTTTTCATTGGGAGAAAGTGGGTAAGCAGCCATGCATGTGTACATTTGTCAGGGGAGAATCCAGTCCAGATTTTTGCCCGCTCCATAGGCTGCCACCCAATCTTTTGCTATAGATTTTCTCCCCTCTGCACTGCACTGCACAGCAGGTGGGAGTATATGGGCCATAGTTTACAATCTTTTCTGTGTTGCAGCTAGCCTCCTTTCCCTGGATTCAGATCCCAGTTATATAGGGTTCTTTTCTTTCACATAAAAGCAACAGTTGTTATCCCAGATTAGTGGGATGGGAAGGCACAAGAGGGCACATTAAACACCTTTGGCTCTTTGTAGATGCTGCAATAAAAAGATATTGTGAGATTATATGCAGGCTATTACTATTTCAAAAGGATATTGACACAGGGCTAAGAGGGTTTACTGTAGTTCTTATGGATATGGAGACAGTCAACACATTAACCTTTTATATAAATAGCTTTGGTGTGGGTTATGAGTATGACCTACATACTGATAAACACAATTCTAACGCATTATTACAACCACAGTACATTTACTTTAGCCTCCATAGAGATGTACAAGAATGAGATTTCAGTCCCAACTATTGATTGGAGACCAAGGTTTTAGACATTCAGTAACCAGTAGAATAACATAAAATAAGAGAGTATAAAATTTATTTTCAACAAATAAAATAAATCAGTTTGGCAGAGCAGAATGCTAAATAATAATTGGGTTTATTGGGCAAAGCACGTTTGGTCCTTATTAGACATCCGTTCATGGTGGACTTGTTCCCATTCCCATTGTTATCAGTCAGGATTGAATGTGTCCTTTTAGCTGTTAGGACCCCTTTCTCCCTCTGACTACTTTCAAAGGAAGTCATTTCAGGGGCTGTAACGCTCCCCTACAACAAGGAAATGAAGGCAGGCTCTGAAAATGAGAAATGCTATTCAAAATTGATGTTTTTAAAAATGA